>VZTT01022545.1:4428-17000 GCA_013400855.1 Buphagus erythrorhynchus
AGATGGGCACGTTACGGGCTCAGGGGGGCAGCTCGTCCCTGTATCACTGAGACAGCTGAAGGGAGGACTCCCAGCTGGTGGTTTCCGATAGCACATCTCAGGGAAGAATCTCAGAGGAAAACTGAATCCAGTGAAAGCCTTTACAGGTGGAGGAGGTTCTCTTTCTCAGCTCCAAGGTGAATGAAGGCACTGAACCCAAAACCTGGCATCAACTGCTGCTCTTACCCCATTTTAAAGGCGTACCTGTGGCAAACATTGGTAGGCAGCAAGAGCCAATGTGCTGACCTTTGCCAGCCTTAAAAATAGAAAGGCGATAAAGAAGGAAAAGGTCAATTTGTTTTAAAGAAGAAAATAATTTGAGGATAGATAGTGTCTGTTTGGAGATATGCCACTCTGTGCCATTCNGGATTGTATCTTTTCTGGGGCTCTGAAGTTCCACTAATACAGGCCCAACTCTGGGCAAGGGTCTGCAGTGTTTCAGAGTAAAAAGCCTTATGTGAATATGACAGGGTACCTTGAGAAGCTGTAAAACCTACTTCAGATGGAATAATCTGATACATAAATTGTGCTTTTTGGCTACCTGTGATCTACTTAAAATTAAAAATGTAAATTTCTTTCTACAAATAAAAGTTAGGAATTTTTTTGACCAATATCTTGAGGTAGAATGATTTGGGGAGCAAACAATCTCTCTGATATCCTCCTGGGAGGGCAAGACTGGGCTCCTTTCTAATCAAAACAAGCACCAGCAGTGTGAATTCTTTTTCCTGATATTGCAAGCACAATCAAAGGACCTCTAGGCTCTTCATGCAAACCTACCCTTTGCAGAATCAAAAAGCTTCAGTGTCACAGTAGCATGATATACAAGACAATAAGCACAGATTGCTCTGTTGATCTGATGTGTCCCTTGCCTGAGGGGATCATGTTGCAATTGTTTAAGAGCCTAATTGCTGTACTAAAGTGTAATTCAGGGTGGGCAGTGAGGACTGACTTTATTATAAAACGTGAATTAAAAACAGAATGGAAAAAAACCGAAACAGTGGCACAGAGTCCAGGAAGTGAACCAAAGTGGTGAAGGGTAGCACTTTTCTTCTCTAATACTGTGAGACTGATTTATAAGACTACAGTTCTGAATAAAATCTGGTTCCCACTGGAAAGCTTTGATTTGACTTAATAACAATTGCCCCTCCATTTTATTTTTATTTTAACCTGGATCTAGAATATGAGAGGAAAAGGAAATCATATACATTCTTCCATGGGCAAACATCTGAATAGCAACAACTCAGTGTTTTCAGTGCATGCAAAGACTCTCAGCCATCACCTTCAAAATAAATTATTCCAATTGCTCCCAAAGCAGTTTGGCCACCTTTGTGGCCTGCAGAACACAAAATGACTTATTTTAGTGTTGAGTAAAAACATCAAGATTAAGGATATATGCTAAATAGCAAAATGATAGCAAAGTGACTTTTTGTCAGAGGTTATGAGAGCTTATGCTGCTTGAGTGAGCAGACTGAAAAGTCAGAACACTCTTTCACTGGAGAAAATGAAAATATTAATGGAAGTGGCAAAAGACTGCGTTCCTGTATGGCATATGCACACAAGAACAAATTTTCAAAGGAGTGATCAGTGGTATAAGATTGCTAGGGGCTTTCTGAATTTGGGGGAAAAAATATTCGGTAGACTTGAAATTTCTAGACCAAACAACTCTGATATGATAGAGAAACATTTTTTTGCTACTCTTCTGCAAGGGATTAATATATCAGTGCTTAACAAGCTAAGAAACCTCACCAACATTTTGACCCATGAGGTCTTGTCTTTGTGACTGTGAAAGTAAAATAATCTATAAGAGGTAAATACAAGATTTGTGTCACAACAATTATGCACATGGAAGTACAGAGAAGGAGCAGTGAACAGGATGCACACTGGCAGTCCAACTTCTCCAGAGGAAAGTTTTCCTTGATAAGACAGAGCTACTTCCCTCTTAGTTTCAAATCATAATATTGCAGTATTCAAAATCTCAAACATTTTGACTTTCCTCTGTCTGATACATTTAGTTAATATTTCTTCTCCTAACATTCTGCATGCATCATTCTTTTTGAGGCCTTTTTTTTAACTTGTCATCAGTGTTTCTGCTGAATGGTGATCAAGTAAGGTAGAAACATTTTGTTGGAGATACAAATTTTTTTTCCATTGTGTGATGAAAGGGGCACTTAGCTCATTCTGGTCCATAGCACTTCAGAAAGCAACTTGCCAATATTAGGTCTCTTTCATGTGCTACAACAAACAGTAGCTCCAGTAGAAATATTGTTATCTCAGCTTTCAAGAAGCACTGAGCTTTTTAGTCTCTACTGTGTTTTTAGAGTTCAGTACAAAAACTCAAAAACTTGCATCAAAACTCAGCTATTATCAGCAATTCTTCTCAGTCATAAACCACAGTTCTTCCCAGAAACATACTGTAGCAGACTTGGTCAAGCTTCACTGAAAATTGGTCCAGTCTTTTCATCAAGCTGTGGCTCCTGGTGAATCATAGCTGAACTGTGTAGCTGTGCTGGACTGCCAGGCACAGACAAGACAGCTTTGGACATGCAGTGTTTTATCTGTTACTGAGCATGTGCTGCAAATGACTCTAAAAATTAATTGAAAAATGTTATTTCCAAATAGACTAAAGGAAGATATGTCGACAGTTATTGTGAATAAGAACAGGAGAATTTCTGATAAGATTTGTTCCAAACAGCCCATTTGGAGGCAGATGTGAAAAGGGGTTTTCAAGTCCTGAGCAAGTACAGATGGCAAGGCAGTGTCATTCATGGCAAACTGCTGCTTTGTTGGTTGAGCTCCTGTTTGAGGATTAGTTGGGAAAGGATGTACATGCAGGTGCTTCTTATATCTATCTTACAAAGGCAGACTTTCACAGCTGTGGAGATATATCTGGCTTGACATTCAGAGGAAAATTATGGCTGGATTTGTTTTCTTGACTTGCAGTAACCCAGATCACATGTACAAGGTGGGTGAGTGTATACAGGGGCAATGTAACATTGTGTATGAATGTAGGAGATTTGTTTTCTGAGTATACAAATACAGGGTGCTGATGAGTGCTTGAGGGAGAAGGTACTGTTTGTTATTCACATTTGAACATATTAGGTGTTAGACTTTGTATTTTAAGAAAAGGCATATCATTTTTCTCTAGAGTCTGTGAGTTGCTCAGTGTCATTAGTATGTCTATAGCCCTGGTATTTAAATGACATCTCTTTTATCTCCAATTGTTTGATTCTGCAAAAAATGCATTTGTGCTAAAGTTTTCAAAAAGCTGGGGCTGCATTATAAAATATATTCATAAATATTAAGTTTCATAAAATAAAGTATCCTCTTGACACCATCAGGATTTCAAAAGAGTTTAACAACTCTTTTTCATTCAGAGCAAAACAGAAGTATAGCTTTGTTGTTAAAGCCAGATAATAATTGACCTATATTTCACATACCTTCATTTCCAAAAGTTGACAAAGGCAATGTGCTCTTGAAGCTGATAAGAGCTCGTACTGGAATTAGGCTTAAACTTTTTGTGGTGGTTCTGTTTCCAGAGGTTTTGAAGATCAAGTGACACTGATGAAAATGCACATTGAAAGAGTTAGTGTGATGAGCTGCAGTTTTAAAGAGGAGGAACAAATTCTGTTACTTATTACTGACAGGTTGTGAGATGCTGTCCTAGTTAATGTCCACAGGTAAACAAACAAACAAAAACCTTCACATTTCCTTAGTCAAGACATGATCTACCATGGGAACAGGGTAAAACAACAGGGAAACTGTAAGATTTCTGAATCTTTGTTGGTACTAAGAGGGGAGAGAGAAAATCAGAAGTGCACAGTGAACCGAATATGGTGAAATCTTAAAAAAAAAATAGTTTAGCAGTAGTTTAAATTAATTTACCTTACTTCTATGGCCTGTAAGGCTCATATTTTAACCTGACCTAAAGATCTTGGATATGTATCCAAATACTTGCAAGCTTATCTCAAATATAAATAAATTTGACCTCAAGTTTTTCATTTTTATCTTGTTCTTTTGTATCTCTGATTCAATCTAACTTAGATTTTTCAGAATAGTAATAGTCTCCATCCTTTACAAATACCGTATTTTCTTGAAAATGCTATTGGTTTCAGGTGGTGGTATGAACTTGTGATTGGTGACTAGTATATACAGATAAAACATAATAGAGTAAGGAAGATCATCTGCATCCCAAATAAAATCCATGTTCTCCTGATGGTGTGTCTAGCTGCAGAACTTAACTCAGCATATGTGAGGATGGGCCCTCTCCTAAGGCTGGTGCTGCCTGACAGACTGGGGGAAAAACTAAAAAAAACAGCCTATGCTGTTAATTGCTGTTTTAGCTAGTTGGGAGTAGAAGTCTTGTTTTAATGAATGAATCAGACCTCCAGTGACTTGCTCCCTCTCACAAGGTGACACAGTCTGTCCATGGGGTCTGAGCTGATTATACATGTAAATAAGGTATGGCAGTGAAATCTCTGAAGACACATAAATTGAACCAGGACTTCCACAGCTTTAAAAGCAGTTACAGGTGGGAACTGGAGAAATGTCAAAAATAATCATAGAAACAATGTGCTTGATCAAATCACGTTCTACATTTTGCTTTTCTATCTGGTAATTGCACTATGTCATGAATTCAAGCTTGTGCTGTAAGAGGATAAATACCTTGGGGTCAGTCTGCTGTTAGAGAAAATTTTGCATTTACATTTTATGTATCTGTCTTCAAATGAAGGTTTTATGGAAAGTAGGTCTTGATTTGAAATTTTTTTTCCCTCCAATTTCATTAAAACCACCCATCCAATAAAGCCAAATTTTTTGGTTTGAGTTTGCATTGAGGTTTTTTAGCCAATTTTAATAACTAAGTAAAGATTAGATGTGTTTAAGTATTAATTAGTCTAGACTTGTTTTCTAAAGCTCTCTTCCCCTTCCTTACCGCAACAAACATGGACTACTGTATTCATATATTACTGCTAGTCACCTAAGGGAGACTAACATTCCATAGAACAAGTAATGAGAGACAGCTTGAGGATGCTACATGAAGGGAACAACCTATTTTCCAGAAAGAAAAGGTAATGCTGAAATGAGCAATTTCCAGGTTGTCAGACACCTCTGGCCTCTTCCAGGTGTGTGGGGTCCTAAATTCCACAAACTCAAGTGAAATCTCTTCTAAATGGTCATGTTATTTTCTCTAGCCTTTTTTCAACAATGTGTATTTTCTGTTTTGAGGTTGGTTTGGGGATTGTTTGTTCGTTTGTTTGTTTGGATGCTTGTTTGTTTCTGGGGTTTTTTTTATAAAATTTAAGTGAAATGCTCCCAGTCGGGAAGAGAATATAGGATGCATGAAAATACAGGAGAAGGCTGCAGACAGATGTTCTTGAGGTGCCATACTTTATCACAAAGTTTGTTGTTTTGTTGTGTTAAATTAAAAACAAAATTCTCCTCCCCCTACTAAGTATTCCAGTCTCAGAATAAAGTAAAGATCTACTAATTAAGGCAACAAATAAGGAAGAACAAGAATAAAAAGGACAGTCAAGGAGAGAAATTTAATTATCAATCACAGCTGAATATTAGAATAAAACATGTGGGTAAAACTGCTGGCAAGTTGAGTCTCGGATGCAAATACATTGGGAGTTTGCTTTGCCAGCCTGTTTTCCCTCATTAGGCACTTCCTGCTTAAAAATAGAGCAATTCCTATTCATGAAAGAGAATAGCTATATTCTTGCTTAGGAGTACACATTCATTTTGATATCATGATGAGTTGTGAATACTCCAAATTATAATTTCCTTTTTTTCTTTAAAAATGCATGTTACAAAGCTTGGTTTGTTATTGGGAAAATGCTTTCAGGTTATTTTTCATTTCAAACAAAAGGGAAAACATTTTATATTGAGAATTGACTGTAACTGAATGTTCTCTAGCAAATTTTCTGAGGATATCTGCAGACATTTAGTGTGTTGATATAATAGGAAAAAAAAGGGAAGCTGGGTATTTAAATTAGATCCACTTTAGACATGCATGTGTGTATATTGAACAGTTGGAAAATACTCATATTTTGGTGTGAACAGGTAAATGGTTAGTTAATGGTTACTGAAAGCATGATTGAAATGGATCCAGAATTATTTAAAAGATCATTAAGCCGTGGCCCAGAGGACCCTTTAGTCATAGATGTAAATCTGTTCTGCCTTCAGAGCTTGAGTGGTGACAGATATCTGGACACTGGGAGCATTGTGTCCTCTGCTCCCTGGTGAGGACTTCTCACCTCAGCACTTCATCATTCAGATGAGGTGGAGGAAAGTGACTGTTCTTCCAAATCCAGTGCCATATTCCAGGTGTTATCAAGACAAACCCGTGAAAGCACCACAACTCATAGCAGATCACAATGTCTGCTGAAAGGGCTGGATTTCCTGACAAGGATTTTCTCACTCTTGGAAAAAGCATATCCCATTTGGAAAAACATAAGCCTTTTAACAGAAAAATCTCTAGTGTTGTTTTTCAGTTGTCTTTCTCAGTCCAGCAAAATCCCAGCTCTGACTCACTTTCAGTTCTGCTTTAATGCTTGAAAGAATCTTGATGCTTGAAAGTCTTGAATTTTTTAAATCTTGAATGCTTGAAACTCTTTGAGCTCTTAGAAGGACACACTTCCCAGATAACAACATCATCAAAATAAAACTGGGAAAATAGGTTGTCATCAAGCCATTCTGAGTAACTGTTTTTTCACCAGGTCATTCATAATAGGAGATTGCATTTCTGAGGCAGCCCACCAGTCACATCTCCGAGCTTCTACCTCTGCATCTGACACAAATATAAATGAGAGGATGTTTCTTAAAAGTACTTAATCTGAAATAATCCTCTCTAATCCCATTCTGAGTCGTGCTTTTCATAAGATTAACTCATAGGAAGTGAGTTTTACTTCTTCCCCTAGCTTCAATGGGAAAATTCCACTCCGTTTTGGGTTGGCTTAAGTCTACAGGTGCTCACTGCAAAAAAAGAAAAAAGGCATGACGTACTCATATATGAGTTTCTCTTCAAACAGGTATTGCACCTTTCCTCCTTGCTGATACCTGGAAATTTGTCTGTGTCTCAGCAAGTGCAGGGGGCCTCTTATTCCTTCAGTATCCTGGTGGTTTGGTGGTAACTGCAAAGCTGCTTTGTGCAAGATCATGATGGGAGTAAAGGACACTGGTTTCTCTGACACTGAATTGTAAGGTACAGCAGGAAAAAAAGTTCGTAGGGGTAAGGAGAGTACAGATTTCTCTTCTGATCCCTAAACTCTTGAGGCCATTTATAGCACATCCAAGATCAGGACCCACCAGTAATATGGTCCCTGCCAAACCTCTCAAGTCATCAGTACTGATCCTCCTCTGGCAAATGATGTCAACAGCATTTGACAGTCCAGAGAAAGATGTCATGCCAGTGCAGCTCTGAGAGTGGCCCTGCTGAGCCAGAGGATGAGCAGAGCCCTTTCCTGCAATGTGGCCAGGGCTGCCCTGCCTGGGCTGTGCCCATGGGGTGGTGCAGCCAAGCACATACCATGGCTAGAGGTCAGATGCCAGTATACCTCCTCAAGAGCTGCTTTCCTAAAGTTGTGTGTCTGAAGGAAAGAGTTGCTGTGCTATTAGCTACTCTGGCACCTGCCAGATGGGAGTGGTGTCATGAGCTCTGGCTTATTTAATGCCCTGCCAGTGTGGGTCTCCTGCTGCTGCCCAACTGGAACTTTGCAGGAGGGTTGGTTGACAAATATTCAGCAAAGTCTTACTAATATTTGTCTCACAATATTAGCAAGGGGAAAGACTTTCTGCTGTCTCATGCTCATAGGTCATGCCCTATCTCCAGAAAACTGCCAAAAGCAGAACTTGTGAAGATGTTGAAGAAAGAGGAGAGAATTAATGAGATGTGAATCAGTGATAAATCTCTGGAGAGATACAAGCTTCTTCAGTCATCTTCTCTATGTACTAGGCTGTTCTATCTTATTTTTGGCATGATCCAGCTTCAAAAGTTTCCAATGGCTTTTAAAATTCTCTTGCAGCAATTGTTTCTAATATTTCTGGACTACTGGCTCTCTGCCCTCTGCTCTGCAGAGTTGACTGCAGAAAATATTGCTTCTCCAGGCAATGACTGACAGCCCACTGCCCCAGGAGCAGTGATGCCTCAGAGCTGGTTTATGTCACTTGGCAGGGAATGTTGTGCCTTCCAGGTCCTGCTGCTCCTCCACATGAACAGACAACACAGCTGAAGAGGAAACCTACTTCATGTCTCAGTGCACAGGCAGCACAGGATGCCAAATTAACAAACCTTGGTGTCAGCATTGTCAAAATGCCTACGAAAAGAATAAAGTTTAAATCAGCTGCTGATCCCACTGTTACAAATGGATGTGGGGGTTTAGATAAGTCCTTGTCTTTTGCCCAGGCCTCTGGCAGCAGGCAGTATCTTTATTGAGGCAGCCAGAACCCCAAAACCCACTCTCATTCACAAGTTCTTTAATAATGGTTGATTCAGTCTACTGTAGAATGAATTATTTATTTCATAGGCAGAAAACTAACAAGCATAAGACTTAAACTAATACTATATAGGAATAAGGATAAAAAGAGAAACTACTAGTAGGTATATATAGCACAGGGTTAAAGGTTCCCATTAATGTTAGAGCTAGCGAGGAAATAATATAACTTGGGATTCAATGTATCTTACCATCCAATTGTTGGTGGGCCACACCTTGAGATCCTTTCCCTCAGTTCCCAGGGAAGTAACTACATATTAGCATGCAAACTCCAGGGAGACATCTCAAACACTTTTAGGGTGCGTGTATAGAAGGCTTCTGCCTCTGTTGTAACTCATGTATCTTTTATAGTTTATAAAACAATGTCTCTTAGTCAAGAATATTTCTTATATCTCTTCCCACATCTGCTGTCAGTACCAAGATGTAGATTCTTAGCTGAGGTCTGGGCCCTTTTGGCACCAGAGATAACCCCTTGATGAGCCTTTCAGTCTGGGTTATCTCTTTATGCACTAACTATCTGTGGGAGAGAGGAGGGGGGACAGTCCTGCCACACCCACAAAGAAAATGTGAAAAAGCCTACTTATGTAACCTTGTTAAACACAAATATGATGTGGCTTCTGCCCTCTGACACCTCTTACAGCACCTGTTTCTGGGGTGGTGTCTCAGTGTTTGGGGGACTGCAGAACTATAATATTCCAGATACTTGGGGCCAGCATGTCTAGTGAAACTACAGCACATTCACAGGACAGCAAGAGAGAAAGGAATGGCAGTGTGGAAAAGCCAGCTGGCTGCTCGCTGACGTTGTCAGCCACCTGCAATCACACAAAAGCTTTACTAGGGTTTAACAGAAGAAATTAATCTACACAGCCATATCTGTGTTAGGGCAGGGTCAGGAAACCAATCTGGAGAAAGAATAATTCACCTTCTTGAAGTTTTTATTTTCTCTAGCTGGTAGCTCTCCTGCCAAAATCACAGTACACCTGCAATGTCAGAGCTGTGTCCTCAGCACTGAACCTTGCAGCAGGATGCTGTTACTGGGAGTGGTCCAGGGAAGGTTGGATATAGGCACAAACAAGATCTGTACTTCTGTTCCAGCATGCTGTGTGCAGTCACAGCACACAGACTGTGCTGTGGACAGCATGGCAGTATGGAAAGACAGGTCCTGTGCTGAAGAACTTAAAATTGTTATAGATGCAGGAAGCGGAAGGAGGAGAGGAAAAAACTGACTTTGTATCTGGAGTTTGCTAAAATGAAAGAGAGCTCTGATGCAAAAGAGATCACTCTAGGAGTGAGATCTTAATGCAAACAAGTTTTAAATATTCAAAATGTATTTTAGAGGTTTTCCAGATGCCTGACTTTTTGAGAAGGGGTGAGTATTTACAGTGGGAAAACCAAGATTCCTTAATGTGAGAAGTCATGAATGCAGAAATGTTGGCATCCCAGCTAATTGGTTTATTTCACAAATTTTCACTTTTGTACAAAGCTGTGGATTAAAATACACCGTATTCTTCAAAATATATAAGCAATGTTTTAAAATGGTTTTCACTTGTTTGAGCAAGGGATTGTGGGCTTTTGACTAGAGATAACAAGAAGTCAGTTTATGAACATCAGGGAGGAAAATATTTCAGACTTGACAAACAACAACAAAATGCCTTAAACTTAAACCCACAGGACCTGAACTTTAAACTTAGATCAGACCCGAAGCAGCAAATCCAACATGTGATGTAGAATGTAAGCTGAGCCAGCAGCTGGGCTGATGCCCTGCCTGGAGGGGAGGCCAGTGGTGTTCATGTCATGTATCATACAGGCCATGTAGGCTACAGGCTTCAAAATGGGCAGAATGCACTAACCTGGAGCAAATCAGCCACCGTGCTTTGCACCAGTTTGAACTGTCAAAGCCTTACTAGAATCTTCCCATAGAGTATCAGAAGAAGGTTAGCTCCCAGCCACAAATTCAGCCTGCTGTATATGTGGCTTGCATGGTAAAAGGGCTGGTGACTGTTCAGCTGATGGGGAAGCAGTAGAGCAGGAAGATACTTTAATGAAATAGTTTGAAAAGAAAAATCTTCAAGTGTTAAAGTTTAAAAAAATATATGAAAGCAAAAGAAGTTTATACAGAAAGTGCATTTAAAACTCAGTATAGCTCCATGACTGTTTCTAGAATAGAGCTTTCTCTGCAGCTGTAGAGGAACCAGTTTGCTGCCTCTGCATCAGAGTGCAGCTGCAAAGAAGAAATCACCCTTGCTGGTGAGGATGGGTGCCAGCTTGCATAGGAGCAAGGCCTACATCTTATAGCCCATTTACATGCTGTCTTCTAGATTTGGTAGCTTTTCAGAAGAGTTCAGCCTTATGCTAGCAGCCACAGCTAGCTAGCCCCTATAACCTGCATACCTATGGATCCCCTGTGGCAAGCGTGGTCTGCAGGGCTCTGTGTGTGTGTGCAGAGAGCAGAGACTTTTCCCCAAGTAAAGCACAAGATCAGTTGGATCCAGCTGGGACACAGTAATATATGTGTATGTGAACTGCTCCAGTTATCACCCTGAGCTTCTCTGAATGCTGTGTCACAGCCAATGTTTTCTTTACTTGTGCCTCCTACAGGGATCTTCTTTCTCAGAATTTCTGTGCCCAGTGCAAATGGCTTTTGAAAGTCTGGATCTTTTTAACAGCTGTAACTGATCCCCAAGTAGCTGCCTACAACTACCTGAAAGTAGCTTCTAGCGAGGTGGGAGTCAGTCTCCTGCCAGGTTACAAGTGAGAGGACCAGAGGAAATGGCTTCAAGTTGCACCATGGGAGGTTTAGATTTGATATTAGAAAAGATTTCTTCACTTAAAGAATGGTCAGGGAAGTGGTGCAATCACTGTTCCTGGAAGTGTTCAAAAGGTCTGTGGATGTGGCACTCATGGATGTGGTTCAGTGGTGCACTTGGCAGTGCTGGGTAACCACTTGGACTTGATTTTAGGAGTCTTATCCAAGCTTAATGAGTCTATCATTCTATAAAATGACATAACATATGCTCAGTCTCAAATAAAAACACTAGAAACAGGTTCCTGGGAAAAATCTTGTCTTAAGCCTACTCTTAGTCTTAAGTATTTGTTTTTCCCTGAAATCCATAGCTCTACTACGGCTTCATTGTTAGAGCCAAAAGTAATGAATTCACCTTTAGATTAAAGGGAAAACAGAACTCACTGAAAGCAGAAAAACAAAAGTAGTTTACAGAGGATCTAGCTAAGCTTTTAAAGTCAGTATTTACCACTTCAGGTAATTGCAAAAATTTGCAGTTTAATTTAGATGGAAATATTAGGGCACAACTGCAGCTGCTGAGTGCCTCTTAAGGGAGTGCTTTTAAGGTAACAACTTCTCTTTTTCACCTCCTTCACTAACAGAAACCACACACAAGACAAGAAGAAAATTGTTTGGTATTTTTTCACTAGGTGTTTGATGCTTTAAAAGGTCATGGTAGGGTATTGCTTGTTAGATGTACCAATAACAGCAGTTTTTAAAAATTAACTTAAATTCTCTGCATGCTTTTAAAATATCTGCTCAAGTGCTTTTGATGTTTTGCAATATTTCATGGAGTGCAAAACCTGAAAAAGTTAGAATTGACATACTGGCTTGTGCATTCTTTCTGCTGCAGAAGGGATGATTTAAGACTCAAAAGATGGTGAAAGGTTTTCATTTGGAAAATACTTGTAAAGAAAACAAGTCATAGANAAATAATTATTGATTAAAAAAGAGCAGAATAAAAATGCATTACTTATTGTACAGGAAGAGGAGAGTCTTTCAAGTAGTAACCAAATAAAATTGACATTTTGATTTCTATATTTGCCATATGGTTATGCTTGATGACTTCCAAACACATGCTACCCACCAAAAAAAACGAACCCAAAAAGCATTCCCAGCTCCNCAGACAGGATTAAAGGACATGCAGGATTGCTCAGAAATGTTATTTAAAAGATAGTGATAACAGACTAATTAAAAGAGCAGCAAAGCCTTAAAGGATTATGTAATCTAAAACTAAAAAATAATTATTGATTAAAAAAGAG
>VZTT01022545.1:17101-34933 GCA_013400855.1 Buphagus erythrorhynchus
ATTTGCCATATGGTTATGCTTGATGACTTCCAAACACATGCTACCCACCAAAAAAAACCCAAAAAGCATTCCCAGCTCCCCAGCCTGGGTAAACATTGCTTCTGGTTACTCTTCCTCAAAGCAGTAAGGACCACATGTAGTCCAAGCCATCAATTGTCTTCCAATATCCAATTTTAACTCCTTTCCCACTTGCTGTATCTCATAGTGTGTGCACATATGGCATCTCTAATTCTCACTTAAATGCATTAACCTTAAAGTACTGAGAAAATAATATTTTACCAAAAGGTAGTTGAAGATGGACCTTCAGTATTTGTTTTAATTTGTAGTGAAGTCAGAGCAGTACTGTGCTGGTTGGTACTTGAGTTGATGAGATTTTTAATGAACTGATAATGGTGATCTTTTGCAAAAGAAGACCTAGTGTTTTTTCTAAGGTCAAACCAAATCAATGTTGTCTTCTTAACTGTTATCTATTCAAAAGAGAAAAATTACACATTATGGGACATTTCACTGTCTTTCCCAGGTTTTCTGTCCTTATGTCCCTGGATGGCCTTAGCTCTTCCAGCACCTTCCTATTCAAAATTGAATTATTTCTCTTGTTTCTGGCTTGTGTTTTCCAAGATCCCTACTATTTTTTCAGTACAATTTCTATTGGGAATCCAGCTTTAAAATCAATCTGTGTTAGAAATACAGAATCCTTACTTGATATTGGCTTTCCTTGAGATATTCACTTATGAAAAATTCTAGCAATAACTTTAAACTTTTAATATTTCTGCTCTTTTTGTCTGGGTCAAAAACATTGCAGAGAAAAATTGCCACTTGAGATATAAATTCATGAGCATTTATCTTGTAAGTTAGAAGAGCTCAAAGAAATTGAGAAAACATGTCTTTTTTCAACAAGGAAGAAAGATATATTTTTTTTTTTAAGTAAAAAGTACCACTGTGCAAAATACAAAATTCTTTCTTTTAAACAGAAACCAGAGAAATTTGAAGTC
This sequence comes from Buphagus erythrorhynchus, assembly GCA_013400855.1. Taxonomy (NCBI): domain Eukaryota; kingdom Metazoa; phylum Chordata; class Aves; order Passeriformes; family Sturnidae; genus Buphagus; species Buphagus erythrorhynchus. The sequence continues at coordinate 18,094 of VZTT01022545.1, forward strand.
CTTCTCTAAATGCCAATTTAAAAGACTTAATTATATAATTTCTCACAAAGCTGATTCTTTGCATGGCTGAATAGCTGGCAATGTAACTGAGCTTGTTCCTCTGATGCTTCACACCTCAGGGAGTTATTTACAAAAAAGCAAACTCTCATTTTCTCCTTGCAGTAAGTGGCTATAAATGACAGGTTTTCAACAATAGCAAAAACGCTGGTCTTCCTCACTAGTTTGATTTCAGACAACCTGCATGCTGGGAAGAAGTCAGTGACTATATATGTGTATTTATGTGAGGTGAGAGTACATTCCCCATCTCTGTAACCAAAAAATATCTGAACTTATGATACAAGACTCATATTGTCTCCACTCCCAACCAGCTACTTTCTTCATGACAACCTTGGGTTGGCTGTGGCCACTAGCAGAGGATGAGTACAACAATCTTGCTGGCAATCATGTACTCTCAAAGTTTCTTTTAGGTCAAGTTCATGATTTTGTAGAAACTGAAGTCTTCACAGTACTGGTCTGGGGGCTAAAAATAAAGAAAAATCTCCAAATACCCAAAAAATCTCAATAAATGTGGACATAGGTTCATTGGAAGGGTGGTGAAAAATCTGCTAGCTAACATTTCATGTTTCAGTTTATCATGCTGCAAAGGTAGCAGAAAGGAGAAGATCCCCATCTTAATCTGAAGTTATGGTGCTGCAGACAGCTGCTCTCATGGCTGTGTCTCACTGGCTTGTGCAGTGGGGGCAGAAACATTGGCACACAGGAGGGAAGTTATTGACTCCTCTGCATGAGGGCTATTTGAGTTCCTTTCTGACTCACAGAGCCAGTTACCTAGATGTAATTAAGAGATAAAGTTACTTAATAATGGCCAGGAAAACCAGGCCCCTGACCTAGAGCTATTCCCTGGATGCAGTTACATAAACAACATAAGACTTGGTTTTCAGCCATTCAGGCCAAGCCAGGACTTACCAACATGGTTGCTCATGTTGATCTGCCACTGCTGAGCTCAGCACCAGGCTTCAGTTTTGCAAAGTTCAAGAGGAAGTTTGGATCTGACATTTTGGTTTGGATGCACTGTGAAAAGGAAGTCTGATTTTGAATGTTAAGAGTGGTCCAGCCAGCTATGGGAGCACTGACTGTTCAGCTCGTAGTACTTGCCATTTCCATATGCTCTGAGTTTCAGCCAACTAAAAAAAAAATAGGCTCTTGCTATCTGCCATACAAATATAGGTTTGGCTGCAGATTGGATGCTCATTAAATCTAAACCATTTACATGGCTTCTTACACCTATAGTCTTGTGGCAAAAATTAGAGAATGAAGGAAAATTCCACCATGTTTCTCCAGGCTCGACTCCTTTGCTTTTATTTTCCATTCAGTAGGGCTTCATGATAGAACTAACGAGGTGACATCACTCTGCTAGATAAATTAATTTAGATTCTCACCAGAAAGCTGGCAGTCAGAACCAAGGAAGAGAAAGGACTGCAGGAGGAGTGAGAAGGCCACCATCTGCACAGAGAGGTGGCAATTGCCAGCTGGGCCCAGGGCTAAAGGATGGAGAGGAGAGGATGACCAGTGTTCTGCATGCTTGGCTTTTGTTGTTTTCCTAGCTATAGAGGAGACATGCCCAGCATTTGGAGATTGCTGAAGCAGCTAGGAGAGAAGAAAGACAGAGAACCTGGTACTGCAAGCAGGAGCCTGGAGTACAATTGTCTGGAGTACAATTTTTGGTGTCTAAACATGCACAATGCAATGAATTACAGCAGTCCTGTCCTTCTCGCTGTGTTTCTTTTAGAGAGTTGGAGGGTTTAATGGTGCAAAAGTATTGAAGGAAGAGTTACTTCCTTGTGCTTAACTTTCATCAATTTGTTTTCTGTTACTTTTATCAAAGCAGTATTTTCCTAGTCTGGAGAATTCAAGACTGTGATGATATGTAAGAAAAATCAGAATCTTTTCTCTGTATAACCCCATTCAGTCACTAGGAATCTGGTATCAGCTGGAGACTGCTACCGTTGCATCTTCAGTTCAGACACAGGCTGTTGCAGGCGAGATGCAGACTGTGTTCTCCCACAGAGTATTTACTTTCAGCTTCTTTTGTTGTTCCTTTTTATGCAAAATAAGTATTTTTGAATGTAAATACAAGATTAGAGCTTGTATGTGGAAAATGTGATTAGTGAGTGTGCGCCTACTAGCATGCATATTATTTTCATTAATCAGTGGTGACAGTCATTTTGTTTTCATGGGTTTTGGCTATCCATTTGCTCTATTCTGAGAGACTCAGTATCTAAGGAGTTTGCTGGAAAGCAGAATTTTGTGAGAAGACGCTGGAAAAACACATTCTTTCAACAAGCTAAATGCTGTCACTTACAGTTACTCTCACATTATAAGCAAACCATGTGTGAAAGCTCAACACAAGCCTACCCTATCCTCCTGTTTTGTCTGGTGAAGGCTCATGGAGGTATAGTGCATGTATTTCAAGCTTTATTTCTTAGCTTCTTAAGCATTCTGATGTCCTTTAATAATCATAATAATAAAAAAAATAATTAAAAAAAAGCAGCAAGCAATGAGACCAGGTGCTATTATCTAACCTATTTCCACTTCTAAGCTAAGGCTCATTTCTTGCTAGAAGGAGACATCCCTCACTGGATGGTGATGTCATTTGGCTCTTGGCCTAAATAAGCATACATATGACTGATGTGTCAGGGGTAGTTTTCTTCTTGATGAAAACCAGGTGTTTGACAGTACTGCCTTAGCGTCTCCTCTTGATAATGTTAAACACAAAAAAGTAGGATCTGTCCCTTCCAGATGTAGCCATCCAAAAGTTATTCCAGGTCATTCACCTAGGCTCTTACCATAAAATATTCAGGCACTGCTTAAGATTAATTTGTTCAGCCTTTTCCTCTTCCCACCAACAAAAGAGATATGTGTATGGCAAGATCAGATATTAACTTTAATATGGTTAACCATAAATGAAATGATTCCTCTTTAGAGTGAACAGCTTAACTCATTCTTAAAGTAGTGGTTTCTGTAGCTGGCATGTAGCCTGTCATTCAGTTTTCTACCCAGCTGGGATAGTTGAGAAGTCATGTAGGGTTAAAGGTGGAAAAGGACTCACCTTTGGTTTTCCGTGACCATTTGAACCCAAAACCTTGTGTCTGGTGCTTAAACTGGAAAAACTTTGTATCACCTCTCTTCCAAGGGGAAGCTGGCACTCTGGTGGGGTGTTTCCAATAGCTTCAGCACTGAGCTGTAAATAGGAAATTCTTCAGACAAAAGTTTGGATCTTAAATCTTCACCATGTTCTGAATCACGTAGAGCTTAATTTGATATAGCCCTCCAGGTGTTACTTGGACCACTTGGCCAGGTGACCTGGAGTACCAAATCATTTCCCATAGCTGGGAGCCTAAAAGACTCAGGAGGCATAATTCTTTTTCATTTAAAACATCCATCCCTGAGAGAGTCCTACCAGTATGAACTAATCTCTGCCAGGCAGGTATTATTCATTCATTATTTGATGACAAATAATGAATGAAAGTATTAATGGGTTTTAGGGGATTGAACACAAGTTATTGCTTTGAGATTTTGAAAGTTTAAATGTGTTCTTGCTGCCCAGTGAATTCACATTTGTATGCTGCAGGGCCATGTTTGAAAGTCAGGATTGAGAGTATTATGTTAGCAGAGGTCCAGTGGTTGGGAGGTTTTGTGTATCCTAAGGCTAGAGACAGCAACTGCAATCTGAATATCTGAATTAACTAGTGATTAGGACACTCCTTGCTACTGGATAGAGTAAATATGTGTGTGTTCAAATGATGAGAAAGGGATACTTAGTATCATTCTTCCCTTTCTTCCCTTTCTTTCTCTGTAACTTTGAACAACAGCAGCTTCCAAAACCTCTTCTTTTTCGTTGGAGTCAAATCTACTTGTGTATATGTTTTCTGCGGAATGTGCTGAGGATGGCTGCTAGCTCTGGTCCACTATGGCCAAGAAGCATTTCAGTGGAGGAGACTGTCCAATTTGGGGATTTAAATACATTTGCTGAGCCTGTGAGATAAAGAACTTTCTCTGGAGTTAAAAAGCAGCAGAACTCCAGGGAACGTATCTGTGAAAATGAAAAAAAAAATTTTTTAATTTTCTCAAAGACCTAAGAAAGAAATTTGAGGAGCACCATTAGGACTCTAGAAGTCCAGAAGTGACTAGTCACTTCTCATGGACTTGCTCCTTTAGCTCTCTAACACCATCTAAATATTGGGAGAATAAATTCTTAAAGTGGTGAGTTTTAGATTCTGTATCAGTGGGAGCCCCATATGCACTCAAGAAATAAAAAAAAAGAAGTCTCAAGCCCTCACTTTACCCACTCTCAGAACTGTTTTATCATATTAGGTATTTAATTTATTACAGTTTTGAATGACTGTTCTGCTATAAGGGTAGAATTTTGTTTCTAAATCCAAAGTGGTTTTTGGCATCAGACACATATTGAGTACTTCTTGCACTTTGGAAGAAGAACAGTAAAAATGTCATGAGACAGTGTAACAAAAAGAATAAAGTAACCAATTTCTTATTATTTGTCGCTTAAACTAATATTTTGTTCACATTCATTCCTCATTCTACTCGTAATATACTTACAAAGTTTAAGACAGAAGAATGCTACTATGTTGCATTTCATAGCATCCAGAGAGGAGTGGGCAATCTATTCCCTTTTCTTGCTGTATATATATTTATCTCATACTATTCCACTTTGCCACAGGAACTGTTATTTCATTGAGGTCATATGTTTCAGTCTCTCTCCCTTTTTATTTTGTGACTTTGTACCAGATGTCAATGGTTTCTGCTGGAGCCAGACGCAGTTTTCTCAACAGTCTTCCTTTAAATCTTCCTTGTCCAAAAATTTATCTATTCTCATGGCTCAGAAACTGAATCTGTGACCTTCCTAATGTTTTTTCAGGTATTCTTCAACGTTTTAAAATCACATGAGAGTCTTTCAGAAGATGAAATTGCAAACAGCTTTATTTGGAAAGTATACAATATAGTCATACACATAGAAGTGTACAAAACCCACTGCATCAGCAGAGTGGTCTGCAGTCCCAGTCTTAATACCTTGTTGGCTTACTGAGTGTCAAAATTCCACCCAATAAAACATTCCTTTTGCATCTATAGCTTTCCTCATGCAATCTGCTAGGCTCAGGCAGGCTGGCTGGTTGTTCTCCTTATACAAGGAGTCATTACCTGAGTGCTTACACTCCCTCCAGTCTAACACAGCCCCAGTGCCCAGAGTCTGCTCAGCCTTCCACAACCACCTTGGTCTTGCTGAATATGGCCAGCCTTGCTTAATTTCTCTGTTCTTGCCAGGACTACCAGTACAAGGAAAGTGAACAAAAACAACCTTCTCAAGCCTATGGAACCTACATTTATTAAACTTTTAATTGAAAAGAGCACTGTTGCTGTAGAGTAATTGGAATGAGCATTTCTCATCAGCTATAAAATAGTAAGGTTTTTTTAATGAGTTCATGGCAAGCGCTCTGGGCACATTGATAACGACTGCATCTCACTGGATAGTTGCCCTTAGCCTCTGCCTAGTTAATTTCTTCTTTCCTTAGAGATTTTCCTTCATGTTCCCAGCCTAGATACAAACAGAAAAATTCCAAACCCACTAATATGTTCAGATGCAAATGCCATTCTGTGCTACTGTGATTCTGTCCTTCCTCCTTGTAGGCAGGACCAAATTCACCTTTGGTATAATTTTATCACTGGCAATGATTTTAAGATAATTCCCAGTGGAGAGCTCAGCAGGAGCTGCTTACATTGATGCTGATTCCCAGAGCTGTCTTTGTTACTTTTTAGGAGAAAAGCTGGAAAGACAAGTTTATACTTTTCAGTATGATGTTCCCAGAAAGCATTTCCCCTCTGAGTAGAAAATAAAATAACTTAAAAATGTACAAAAAGTGACATAAACTGTATGCAATCTGTTTTTATTGGGCTGTCATTACTGTAGAGAAGCTGTGAAAGACTGGAGATGTGATTGAGTTGATAATATTATTGAGCTCCTCTGACAAGGGTATACCCATCAATAACTTCTGTTATTATATTTTACGTCCTCCAAAAAGAGCTGCTTATTTGCCTCAGAAACAGTTTGTGGAACAGCTCCCTGTAAGGAATAATTAGTTTTAGTTTATGCATTACAGAACTCCTTGAAGTTTCCCTGAATAGGTTTGGAAGGCATCATAAGTTGTTCTATCTCCATTTCCTTTTCTCTATTGCATTGCTTAGGAAAAGGAAAAAACTCCCATACTGATATGGAACTGAGACTCAGTAAGGGAATCTGGGGTTGACCCATGAGCCAGGCACTGTTGTGCAGGAAGAGCCTACTCCCACTTGGTGATTTTGGGATTTTTACCAGGGCCTATGGAGGAGATTTAGGACTCCTTTGGCTCCCATCAGGAATGTTCTCTGGAGGTTAATATCAGCTGGCATTTAATGAGCCAAAGCACAATGTGGGCCATTAACTCCTCCCAGCTGCTCATTGGTTCCCCAAGAAATGTCCTACGCCTCACTTATAATTGCTCAATTATACCCACATTTCTGGGTTCTGCAGCCTTGCTGTGACATCACATTTCTAACAGCTGTGCCTGGCAGCCACTGACTAAAAGGCTGCATCCCAGTTTGAAAGCCAGTGGAGAGAGAAGGATGTGTGGGCTGGTTGATGAGCAGCTGCGGTCAGTCCTGCATGCCCTGGCTTTCCATCTGAGTGGAGCATACTGACAGATTCAAGTGGAAAGGAAAGAAAGCAACAGTCATGTTGGCCTCTTGGATTAGCTGGGGACAATGATCAAGCCCATGGAAGTCAGGAGCCTCCTCCAAGCATCTGCCCTGCAGAACATCACAGTTTGGGTCAGTGGTTCCCATGCAGAGGTGCTCAGGAACCTGACTAGCTGCAGTGCATAGGCAAATATGATTTCTCATTTTGTTTTTTAAAGCCTCATCTTTCTAACTTCCTATGAATAGGATGTAGAAACAGCAGAGTGGACCTGCTAGCAAGAGGGTTGCATCATGAAACCTCTTTCATAAGGTTAAATCACTAGGTCACTGTAATGTCAGAATACTATGTATCTATATTATGTGTATATAGCAGCTCATTTAGTATTTAAATACACAGTAAATCAAAGTGATAAAAGTTGCAATGAACTGTTTTTATGGCAGAAAATTGAAATGAAAAGCCTCATTTTTCAAATAGGAAAAGTCCAAATGAATCAACGCTGTCATTCTTTCCTTGAAATGTGTCAATTTTAATAGAACTGTCTCTTTAGTGGAAACATTATTCTGTCAGAAATTTTCCAACCAGTCATATACCCAGCAGCAACTGGTAAAAATGGCAGCACTGGCTTTGAAGGCTGTCCCAGTAGCCCAGGGCAGTCTGGCCACTGAGCCAGCCAGGAACCTCCTTTGCCTGTGAGGAGCTGCTGCTGCTGATTCCATGTGAGGGTGGGGGCTGGTCCTTCTGCCAGTTGTGGTGGAGGGGGCTGCTCCCACTGAATGGCTGCTTGCAGAGTCCTCAGTTTCCCTCCTTTGCCCCCTTGCAGCTAAGAAATGTGTCATTTCTTGCAGTGTCTCGTACCAAAATGCAAATGCTCCTCTTTCAGTCAGAATGCCAAACCTTGACATCTCAAGGATTCACATCCTACCCAACTGCTCAAATCTAAAGGGGCAGCTAGACAGGGACATTCTCATTTCTGGAATTTTTTATTAGCATTTATTGTGAAGGCGACTTTGCAATATTCTCTTAATTAATTAATTGAATAAATTAATATTTAATATTAATATTTAAATGCCTGGGGAAAAATTGCTGAAGTTTGGAGGAGTCACAAGCACATGGGGTACTAAAAACTAAGAGTTTGCAAAGCAGATGGCTCTTTGTTGGGTTTTAAGGGACACTTAAAAACAAAACTCCTAATAATGCCATGATATTTAAACTAAATTTCATCCACTGAGAGCTACATATGCAAGCACAGCAAATAATATCAAATTAAAATCTCAAAGTGTCACTGGTTTTCATGGATAACTTTGGAAGTCCATGCAGACTCCCTAAATATCTGGAACTATCTAATTTGGGGAACCAGTCTGGAAAGTTTTATCTTGGTTACTGATGGTGAATCAAGGCACAGTACTGTATCTTTTACACCTATTAAATTCTCATTAGGTAAGCATTTGTGTTAGCTAGGTTTAATCAGAAAAAACTGTTCTGTAAGATGCCTGTTGTATAGGATCTACTTTTTAAAATTAAAAACTAAATAAGGTTTCTTTTCCTCAGTGTAGATTTGAGGTTGTATGTTCAGCTGGAGGTGTGACTTGCAGGCTCTAGAAACAACATGGTATGTGTGTGAAATTAAAAATAAATTGATTTAATTTAAAAGCATCATGTTAAGAGCAACATCTGTAGAGTGAATTCCAGACAGTCTCAAAATAGACTTTTGATCTTCTGTTCTCATCCATTGCAAAGTGAGAGGCTGTTGCTACAGCAGAATGCAAATCAAGAATGCAGTCTGTTTCTCTGTACCAAACCTTACAAACCTCAAAGTCCATGAGTACTCCTAATCCTGTGCTCAGCTCATAAAAGATAATCCGTAAGAATTCAGGAAGTTAGTTAAAAGGTATGAAGAGCGCTGGTGCTGAGTGGGAGCCCTGCACTGTTAACAAGCACACGGTTCTCACCCTCCTGGAGCAGGGTCAGGGCTGTGCTGGGGGCTCTCCCTTCCAGGTCTTTGTGGTGGCAGCAATGCAGTCAGTGCCTGCACAGATCCTGCCAGGGAGAGAGGCAACTGGGTTGCATTCAGAGAGCTTTTCCTTTACACATCTCCAAGGCCAAGCAGCTCTGCCATCCCATTAGAAGAAGCTGTAGATCTTTCTGCTTTTTCTGTCCAGAGTTTGCCCTGGACTGACCTTGCAGTTTTCTCTGCCTCCTTTTGTCCCTGAGGCCAAGCTGAACTGACTGCCTAGAAGGACAGAGTGGAGCTCAGAGCAGCCTCACCACTGAGGACCTACCCGGAAAATCTCTGTGTTCTGCATTATGTTCATTATTTTTGTTAGGATTTACTTATTGTAGTTACCTCAAAGGGGGTTTATGTGAACTGCAGATGCATCTTCAACAGGAGTAGTTAGGAAATGTCCATTGCCTTTTCAATGTCAGATGCTTTGTATTCTGCTCCCCAGAAAAAAATTTAAGTCAGAGCTACAATGGCTCCTTCAGCACTGATTCCCCGAAAGCTTTCTCTTCAGCATTCTTTCCTGTGAAAGACAACAAGCTTCTGCCATCCTTGGACTTGTAATGCATAAATTGTGCTCCATTGCTATACTTTGCAAGCTTCAGCTGCCTGGTTCCCAGACCATAATCCAAATCAGCTCCCCATAAATGTTAATGAGGGTAGATAAGTCTTTACTTTCTGCATGTTAAACTTACCCTGAAGGACAATTTCCAAGACTTTAAAATATCAGTTAAATGCAGAAGGAGGAATATTAAGACTCTCATCTAATGTCAGTGCCTTCTGGCCAGTTTTCTTACTTCCATTTTATTCCTTGCCACTGATCCTTAAATAGAATTTAGAGTTGTCCGTTTTACTCTCACCTTTTCATAGGGTCACAGATGTATCCATGCAGAATGAGTACTCTTATGCAGCCAGAGGAAATAAATGCTCTGGGGAAAAGAGCTCCAGGTAAAAAAAAAAAAAGAGGATAAAATCTCCTGGGGAAAAAAAAAAAAAAATCAAGCTTCTCTTATCTGCTGTAGAAAACACCCCAGAGGGACTGAGTAAATTTTCAGCTTTGCATATGTTACGGAGCCAGCTCTGTGGTCAGTACTGCCACATCCAATGTCATCCTTAGTAAGAACACTGTTTCACAGAAATAATCCAAAATTTGTGGAGGAGAAGTTACACTTAGCACTCAGCTGGCAGAATATCATCTCCCATTTACTTATAAAGATCACATCTTTTCATGCCATGTGAAATAACATGCAGTCCCAGGAGTGCCATACATAAAGTGAGGCAACACAACACACACACTGTCCCAGTGTGATATTTTACAGAACTGCAGAAACAATAATTAACTTCACCCTGTGATTGTGACTCCTTTAAGTGCCACTTCTCTGATGGTGTCATATCAAAGAAGCATGTTATCTCATTGGATTGGGTTGATATGTCAGATAGAGTGAGGTATCATTATTGATGCATCCCTTTCAGTGAACTCATCTTTCTCAGGTCAGAAAAAATAGGACAAAACATTTGTGGGGGGAGATAAGGACAGGAGAGAACACTCACCAGTTACCATCACAGTCAAACAGACTTGACTTGGGAAAAAACTTAATTTATTACAAATTAAATTAGAGTAGGATAATGAGAAATAAAACCAAATCTTAGAAACACCTTTCTCCTACCCCTCCCTTCTTCCCAGACTCAAATTCACTCCCAGTTCTCTCTACCTCCTCCATCACTGCAGTACAGGGAATGGGGAACGAGGTTTATGGTCACTTCATCACATGTTGTTTCTGCCACTTTTTTCTCCTCATGTGGAGGACTACATACACTCTTCTCCACTCCAGTATGAAGTCACTCCCAAGGGATACACGGATACACTCTTCCATGAACTTTTCCAACATGAGTCCTTACCACTGGCTGCAGTTCTTTTTGAACTGCTCCAGAGTGTGTCCCCTGCAGGGTCACAAGTCCTTTCAGGAAACCTGCTCCAGTATGGGCTCCTCTCTCCATGGTGCCACAGGTTGCACTAGGAACCTGCTCTTATACAGGCTTCCCAAGGAGCCACAGCCTCCTTTGGGAATCCACCTGCTCTGGCATGGGGCCCTCCAAGGACTTCAGGTGGATCTCTGTTTCACTGTAGACCTCCATGGGCTGCAGGGTGACTGCCTGCATGACCGTGGTCTGCACCACAGGCTGCAGGGGAATCTCAGCTTCAGTGTCTGGAGCACCTCCTGCCCCTCCTGCACTGACTTGGGTGCCTGCAGAGCTGCTCCTCTCACAGATCCTCACTCCTCTCCAGCTGCACTTACTCTTCACAGTAACTTCTTTCTGCTTAAATGCATGACCCCAGTGGTGCTGCCACCGTGGGCTCAGCCTTGGCCAGCAGTAGGTCTGTCTTGGAACCAGCTGGCATTGACTTCTTTGGACACAGAGGAAGCTTATGGCAACTTCTCACAGAAGTCACTCCTGTAACCCCCAATTACCAAAACCTTTCCACACAAACCAAATGCACCAGCCTGTCACCATCTAACCTGATGAGCCAGGGAAGCTTTGCTGACAGGAAGCAGTGCCTTGAATGTACTTTCTGTGAAGAGATTATGTGGTGTCTACAATGCATTCTGCAAAGAAAAACTAATACAAACCAACAATCAAACACAGAAATGAAGAGGTTCTCAATGATTTCAAAGTGTTTTTAAGGATTCAGAACATGAATTGTTTCATTCAAATTGGCTGAGGTCTGAAGTATGGGGACACTCTTTGAAAATCACAGTTTACTACCAGTGAGCCTAAAACATTCTAAGGAAAGAAGAAAATAGAGGATATCCTTTAAAAGATGCCCACTGCACTTTAGGTAAGATTACTAAAGTGAAGCACCCAGTCTCCTCAAAGGAAAAGTACATGAAACCATGCAAACATTTGTCCTTATGAAATTTCTGCTCTTTTCTTTTTTTTTTTTGATAGCTCAAGAACAACTAGCTCCGAAACAGCCACATGCTGTAGATCTGTAAGTGAGGGAACTGGAACTTCTTAGAATTTCTTCACACTTTTTTCACAATCAGCAGAGGTTTGCAAAATTGACATATGGGTCACTTCTGCTGATACACTTGCTAGATCACAAGCAGCTGCCAATTTGTTTCAAGGACATAGAAATTGTTGACTTACAGTAGGAGAGCAGCGCACAACTTAATCAGTTAGCTCCTCTGCAGAGATTTACCTGTTTGAAAGTGGTCTTTTTCACTAACTCAAGAATATACTGAAGAAAAAATGCTTTTTATGTCTTTTAGAATAATTTATTAGCTAATTGTAAGATATTTTTATAATTTTTTTCATGACATGATAGTTGGGTGAAAACCAAAGTGCACAGAAAATTCACGGGCGTAATTCCAAATAAATAAACTTCCTATAATACTTCTCAGACTTCTGAAATTTCTCCTGAAAAATACCACAATTCCTTCAGTACCTACTCAGATGGCAGAATTAGTGTGGCATTTAAAGACCTTTATGGCAGCAGTCTCCATGTAAGGTTTGCAGTTTCTCTTTGCTTTGTGTTTGCACTGATCGCATGTACAGCAGAGAATTTGTTCATGGTCCGAAAAGAAATTACTACTATTTATATGTAATTCTTCCTGAATAAGTCTTCTCCATTGGCATAGTTTTTCTGCATAAAAAGCTCTAATTTAGGATTCTCATTTGTAAAACCAATGCAATAATGGGAAAGCTATCTGAGATATACCATGATTCACAGATAAGGGTTGCACTTCCACTGATGGTCATTATTACTGCAGAGGACACAAATTACTTTCAACTTGAGCTTAGGCTTGCTGGACTGACAGAACACAGTTAAACAGAAGTCTCTGAGAGGAGAAGATAAAACCTTCACTAATATCTGCAAAAAATTAACTTTCCTGAAAATAAAAACTTAAGGCATGTAAAAAATTCTGAGTGGAATTCTTGTCTCTGAGGAACAAAATGCTTGACAATGGGCTAATCTTTTTCTGCTGCTTATTCTTCACATAGACCTCAGTTTGTAACACTGCAGTCATTTGCTGTGGTGGTGATGGTGCCATGGAGAGCAATGAGAGCAGTTGACAAATTAGACATGGAAGAGGCTAACTGAAGCAATATTCTTGTTTATATCACTTTGACTCACTTGCAGCCCTGAAAATGGGCAAATAGCTAGTTAGTGTAATATCCTCTGCTTACCTTGGCTACCCTAGATTATTCCCTATTTCTTCATATCTTAATGTTGGCTTGAATATCCAAATCTCCTTATGGATGTCTTGTCACCACAGGCACAAAACAGATCTCCAAATCTTTGCATGACAAGAGTATTTTTTGTTTTGCAGAAACCACTCCATCTTCTTTGCCAGTTTCCTCTTTATAATAGTTCTCTCCTTGATCCTAAAGCTACACCAGCAATGAAGTTTTCCCCTTATTTCCTCTATAACCTTTAAAAAATTTGCTGCCTCTCCTCTCTACCCTCACAGATAAATTTCTTATTCCCATGCTATGACCAGAAGGCTACTGCAACAATCCTTTTTCCTGGCTTGTCAGTACTGTCTTGAGGAAAGTAGAGGGGTTGCATTCACTGGTAGAATGAACTATCCATCTAAAAAGAAATTTTAGCAACACTACTTGTCACTTCAGCTATAATCCACTACAAACCCTTTCTCTTTCTTTACTGTGAAATATCTGGCTAGACTATCCTCTTGTTTCTGTTGTTGACCCCTTCCTCACCTTCGCCAGTAATATCAATTTTCTTACGCTCTCCTCTCTTGTAAGAGAAAGCCTCCAAAAATTCCCCTCCTTCAAAACAATCTCTTGTCCTAATAGAAGACAAAAAACATGTGCTTGTTAAAATTTAGGCAGCAGACAAGCTGGGGTTGCCTTATTTCAGGCTAAGTAGTATTGAGTCATCCTTATCTCCCTTTTCCCCCTCCTCACTCAGCACATTTTTGATTACCAGCAAGACACTTAGGTTTTAAATTGCTCTGTGAGGTGGTTAGGTAAAGTACTCTGCCTTGTAGGATCAGGCCCACAAACTGGATTAGTTTCTGACAGCTGCCTCAATGCAATAGCAGAAATAATATGTTACTACTTAAGTTGGGGAAAGTGAGACCTGCACCTATAGGCTTGTCAGTCTAATTGGCATCTTCAACAGCCACCATAATTTACATTAAAACAGCTGATCCAGAACAAATTCCTGTTTTACATTAAAACATCTAGCAAACACAAGAGAGGAGGGCACAGCCCTATTGGAGACAGTCATAGGAAATCTATTGATGAAGCAATGTTTCATGATATTCAGGGTGTTCAGCATTACATAGTGTGAGGAATCTAAGAGTTTGGGAGCTGCATAAATATTCTTGAGACAGTAGTTCTGCAGTAAAGAATTTTTCTAGTTAGAAAGGCAAAGAGAGAAGCAAATTAACAAACTCTATATGGGAAATGATTGCTGTTCTAAAAACCTCCTTCCTAAATGAAAAGGCAGTCTTTTCCCCATAGCCTAGTGCAGCCTGTAAGACCAGGTAGAAAATCATCAGTCCTTCCCCAACAGGATACCCTGAGCTGGCCCAGTACTTTTGGGTTGAGAAACTGTCCACGGAGGTTTCATCTCAGCAGCATTGCTTGCCCCTGAGCCCACAGACAAACCAAGGCTGCAGTCCCTCAGGAAACTCCATTCTCATTTTGTTGTTTGAGAAGCAGCAGGTCCATGTGAGAAGCTGCATTTGGTGTCTGAGATGCTGCACTTTGTGATGTGCACACTGCCTGTCCTGGCTGCCACTGCTGAGGAATGCTGGTACATCCCTTTCAACAGAGGCAGACTGGTACAAGACACTCAATGCTTCTGAACTGGCTGTTTTTCACATTCCCATGAAGTATTCATAGCTTTAGAAATATATTTTAAAAATAAGCTTTTTATGACAATGTGTGAACTCAGAACCAGGTGAAAGCTTGCCATTCAAAAGCCATTTTGAAAGGAAAAAGTATATGCATAGCTATATAAGAAGTGTTTTCCATTAAAAAAAAAGCCTATAGAGTAAAGAGGTGATGCTATGAGAAATGAGGTCTATAATGTGAGCTTATAAACTCAATATACTACCAGTATTTGTACATTATTTGTCCTGGACATATTGGGTTTTTTGAGTAGTGTGAAAAAACACCTCATTTATGTTCTTCTGATCCAGTATTATAATCTCACACGCACCCCTTGCAAGTCATATAGAACAACACAACCAATTCTGTCTCCACAGGCTAGTGTGCATTGTCCTCATCTTGCCATCTGATATTTAATGTTCTCTGTAAAAATTTGCTGATCCAGCTTGAACTCCATCTCATACTTAACATCCCTTCTCAACCAACGTTACAGCCACCTCACCAGCAATTTTTACTTCAGACACAGTCTGGGTCCTTGCTCTTCTGCCACACATTTATCTTTGCATGCATTAGTTCAGATTTTCCATTCCTCCACTTGGTGGAATTCAGTTATGTTTAATTGAGTTACCCCTGACATCCTGCAGTGACAGAGAAGAGGCCTGGCCAACCATCTTTGTTTTGTCAACTCTAATTCTCAGTTACAGTTTTATAACAACTATCACGTCGAATTCACTGCCTATTTCAGGGTAGGGCTGGACAAAGCTCAATTTGAATGGCAACTAGTACACAAATGGCTTATTAGACCAGTCCCTGGAGTCTCTGGCAGAGCACCAACCCCCATTGAGCTGGATGCTGTTCAAATACCCAAAAGACTCTGCACTGAAGGGCATCCAGTTAAAATAGACAAGAAGGATGGCTGCAGGGAAAGTGGTAGCATAATGAGGATGTGGAACTAAGGAAACGCTGATTTACCAGACTGATATAGAAGAAAAAGGAACATCTACCATTAAGGTTTGACTCTGTGCCTTTTCTCATAACAATACTCATCTTTCCATCCACAAGGTCATTTTAAAAACTTATTTCTTCTCCATTCTTTCTTTTTCTTTTTTTTCCACTCAACAGGGTTAGAGATGGCCAGTTCATTACCCAGTGCAAGGCTCGCTGTCCCTGCTGAAGTCAGCAAGGGCACACTGGTACACACACCTCCGTCATGTTGAGCCTGATGGCTTATGTTTCCAGGAAATGCAGGGCTGTAGAAAGAGTAAGGATTTCTCAAGATTTTATGGACACTTAAGACATCATTTGATGATTTCCTGTTTTCTGAGAACATTTTAAGTGCCATCAGAGAAACAGCATGGGATAAACAAAAGCAGACAATCTTTTGCCTCTTAAAGATTTCAGAACAAAATTATGAAACTGAAGTAGGAAATATGGATTTGTATACATGTAAACTCTGAGAAATTAAAATGGCTGATGAATTTTTTTGAAGACACTATTAATTCTTCATCACATAACTCAGTAAATCAGCAAACCTTTTCTAGAGCTGTACATTTTTCAAGATTAGCTAAAGTTCTTGCTTCTTAATGCAAGCAAGTATAAAGGTAGTTTGTATTTGCATTACCATTATTCATTGTATTTTATTGGTATGCAACCTTTATTTTATGGGTACTTTATAGCAAAAGCTTTGAGGATGTTATGCTTTTTGAAAGGGAAGAATTAACTGCTATTCTACAATAAACAGATGTAACACATAGGCAGCAATAAAAGCACATTGGTCTTTTAGTAAGCAGCTAGATGTGATATCAGGAGCAGAGGTTCAAGCTAAATGAATTTGATTTTTAAATGAGAGATGAAAAATAATCCTTCAAAAAGTAAGACCTAAATTCGGTAAAATATATGTCCAAACATATGTCTTTACAACCATACCAATCATTGTAAAGCAAAGGGACTATATCAAAATTTCCTAGGTCTGCATTTCCCTGGCATGCTCTGAAAGCATGGCAAAAAACAAAGCTGATGGAAAACACTACTGAAAATGTCAAATTCCAATTTTCTTATGTTCGTGCTATCTTGTTCTAGGGAATGCTGTGATCTCTTTCACTCCTCTGCTGCCACTGTTTATACATATATTTAATGTTATTACTCTGAACAGTCTCATCAAATTCTCTAAAATTGATCATAATTTTAGAGTTAAAAGGGGAGATGAGAGCTTGCAGGATTTGCAGTGT
>VZTT01022545.1:39408-53014 GCA_013400855.1 Buphagus erythrorhynchus
TTAAGGGTGTGAGGGGCTGTCATCACCTTCCACCAGCACTAGGAGGTGTTGAACACCTGACTGAAGGACAACATGTGAGCAAGGAAGAAATCATTGTGTAATCAAGGTGTTCCTTAAAAATAAAGTGTCCTAGTCAAATAGTTCCTGACTAAATATTTAAAGAGACTAAATATTTAAAGACAATCTGTTATTAAGAGAAACATTAATACAATTTGTTGTTCTACTCTGCTCTCTTGGGGGAGAACTTAATAATCAAATACCCAAATGCTGTTCCATTAAGAAAAATGCATTTTTATACTCGACAAATTTGATTTGATAATTTAATGTTAATGTTGTAGCTTATTGACAGTTTAGTTAATGCCTCTTGCATCTTCTCTGCAACTGTTTGACAACATTGCCTTATGACTTCCCTGAGCTGTCAAACACACTGAATCTAGATCTCCACATGAGTACACATGAATGGTTCAGTAGCTTCTGTACAAAGGAAAGCCAGAAGGATGAAACACAGAAACAGAGTTAGAGGCACAGATAACCAAACTCAATTACTCCACATAGTTTTCACTCTGTTGACTCTGGTAATTTTAATTGTTTTCAATCACAAACAAGACAAAGGTCAACATGAACGTGAATCATACTGTGTCATGTGGTTCCTGCAGACTTACAAACAGGTTTGTCAGCATTTCTAGCAAACAGCAGCTGCAGGAGGATACCAAATGTTTTATGTCTAAAGCTCATTAGTTGTTTCTTTGCTTTACAAAAATAGAAATCTGTGCATGCTTGGAAACAGGAAGCTCTGAACTTAAACTGTACATCACACTCAGCTATCTCCTTTTGAAATGTCTCCTCAGGTAAGGCCACTAACATACTTATGCTGATCCATTCAAATTACAGAATAAGGTTAGTTACAAAGAAAATGGATCTATTCCTCATAGTAAGTATCAGTCTGCCTGGTGGTTTATTTGTAAATAAAATGTAGCAATAGGGAATGAGGGAAGACACACAGGTGTATATATGTTAGGGGCAAAGATTTCTTATGCTTTCTATACCATTGCCCTCACTTTCAAAGCACTCAGCCACTTCTAACTATAATGAAGGCTTTATTTTCATAAATCCAATTTTCAAGAAATAATTAAATGAGTGAATGAGATAGATCATAAAAAGAGAGATCAAATACGCTGTCTAATATTAAATTCCTGTTAGGAACAGCTTAGAAGGATAATCTCCCTGTTTCTTTAACTTTCTGTGTTTACTGATTACAGAAATAATTGTTTTAGTTGTTGACCCATACAAGGGCTTGTCACACCTCACAATTTATAACCACTGGATTTTTTCCCTTTGCCATTGTTTGTACACAGTGTAGCCAGAATGACTAAAAGCTAACATATGCTCTTCTAAAAGATTTATTTGGGTTACAAGTATATCTTAGGCCTGATTTGCTCAAAATCTGTATGCACAAATAGATCAATGACACAGGATCCTAAATGATGAAACACCAGAAACTCTGCCAAGAGGCCAAGGGAGTGTTCACTCTCTGGCTTGCTCAGGATAGAAGCAGAATATTCTGGAGGCAGGGCAACACAATAATTAAATGGGCATTGCCCAGCAGGAATGGACACAGCCAAGTTCGCCACTCTATGTCCTTCTAAGCTCCTGAAAAAAATTGCAAATAAAAAGATTGGCCAACTCTAAGCTGGTGATGACCCACTTCAGACAGGAAAAAGAATTCTTTCTTGTAGCCACAGAGACTTTCAAAACTGGAAAATGGGGGAAGATTGCCCCTTTCCCCTGCCACAGCCAAAGCATCAAGAATAATGACAGTGTACATCAGGGCCCAGGTTTTGCCAAGATACTTTCAGTGCTGTGACGAAAATCACAGCAAATCACAGAACACAGAAAACCACATGTAAATTTAAAGAATAACAATTCCTGTGCCAATCTTCACGGATACCAGAAGGAAATATCAGGAGGTATTAATTTGCCTGTGTAAATTTTAGCAGTGATTGATTTGACACCATCTGAGTGTTGCATCTATGAAAAGTTCCCTCAGGCTATGGGTAGGAAGTGAGTGCAATATACACTGTTATATTTTCAGTGTGTGATATCTGAGCAGTGTCCATCACCTCTGCCTCAGATCCCCATAAACTTTAATGCTATTACTCTCTAGTGGTGCTGTGAGGACATGTAATGATGCTGCTCTTATTTGTTAGTGCAGAAAGTGATGTATTGGAAGGCTAAGGTCTAATAATAAGATACTTAAACCCAATTAGCTCCATTTAAAACAAACTCAGTCAGTAGGATACAGGCATCTTTATAGAATCAAAGATTTTGTTGAAACAATTTATCTACTAGTACCAAAAGAGCTAATGGGATCAGGAGAACTGAACCCTATTGCATGCCCTATTTACAGTTCTGGTCTTATTTGTGGTTATTTCATGTATCTCAGTATTTAATCTCCTTGTAAGGAAATCTGTATTTAGCGTCAGAAACGAAGGTGAAGTTATTCACTGATTGTAAAGTCAGTACACCACCTAGCCTGAGAGAATTTATACAAAACTATTATTAACCTAGGTATGTAACTGCATCTCTCTTATTAGTTTCTGGCATATGTGTCCTAGCATGTGCTTGTGTTACTTTACCTCTCTGCATTTCAAAACCTATGAACTGGGATGAAATACAAGCTTTGCATTTGAATGAATCTTTAGTGCAGAAGTATAGTTCAGTAATACAGAGAAACCGTTTTTTTCCTTTGATATATGCAAAGCCTGTTGTTAATCTGCTTGTCTTTGTGATACAAGGAACTCCATGAAGGTTTATTTGTGGTTGACTGCTGTGAAAAAATGTTCATACAGATGAATGAGAACACTTCACAGAAAATTGTGTCCTGGGTACACCTGAATAGCTTTCTTCTGCTTTGGCTGAAATCTTAATGTGTACTTCATTCTAAGAGAAATTGGCTAATAGGACAACATCAGCCTTCAGTGTAATGAAAGACTATTTTTTTGAGAGCAACACCATTTTCTTTCCTCATCCATAAATTCTCAGATTAATTCAATCTGCATCATGCATCTCCAGACTACTCTGTAGTTCAGCCCTGAGGCCTTTGTCAGATCATTGAGAAGATAGAAACCATCTGTACAATCTATATCTCTGTGCAAACTTCCTTAAGACTGGAGCCATTCAGATCTGAGGCTTTGATTTGCATGACACACTTCGGAGTATTGACATTCGGCTGTGTCAAAAAACACAAGTTAAGCCAGCCCAGATCATTCCTCTCCACCTGTTTGTACAAAGCTGCCAAGGAGAAAAATTAAATGCTTATATTATTAAATAAGAAAGCCTGTTAAAGCTCCTGGGCTGTTGAATTCTTCAGTTAGTTTTTATTTAATTGGTTCAATAAAAATGGTTACTGGAATTTCTTATCAAAGCTGGGCCTCTTCAAGGATATTGAGAAAACACCCCCAAATCTGGCTTTTCTTTTGGGATACAGACTCACAGAACAGCAGAGGCTGGAAGACATGGCTGGAGCTCATCTAGTCCTGTCACTGCAGCTCTGTGGTGGGGTCATGCCTAATGCAGATAACAGTCTCCTGTACAACCCTAACCATGGTATCACTTGGACCAAAAGCTTGGACACAGGGATTGGGTACCATCACTGCACAGCCCTTGAAGACTAGTTCAGAGGCCACTATGTTCTGCTATGTCTGAAACTCTGGGGCAGGCTGTGCTTCTACTCCTTGTTGAATTTCAGGCCATTACATCTATTTTACAGCATCAAAAAGAGCAGCACACAGGAGCATAATGGGATGGCAGTTGGAAATATAAAGGAGAGTAGGAGGGCAGTGACTCTGGCTTTGAACAGAGGAAACCAATTACAGTCAGCAGATGGGGAAACATCTCTGTCAATCTCTGGCAGCTTGGGTGACACTGACCTCCCCCTCCCCCTGCCCTATCACATCAGGGAAAACAAATTTAACAATTGATGGTTAAGCAGGAAACAGAAGTGATCAAACACCTCCCAGTATGTTCCAAACAGTAGGCACAGCTGTATGTGTATTGCTAGACTGCCTCCTCTGCAGAGAAAATCAAATGGCACTTGTTCAGCTCTGACTGGGCTGATATTTCACATCTCGCTTTTGACTCTTTTTGATCTTCAATCTGTTGACTGTATTTCCCTCCAAATAATGAGGGAACCTGCTGAGGAGCCACAAAACATATGAGAGCTGGGGGAGACAACAACACAGCCCCAGGCTCACGGTAATGGCAGTTTAATGGGACCTCGAGGGACATGTACTTCAAGTGGTTGGGGGACCCCTTAGAGTGTAAATTCTTATTTCCCTTGGAGAAACTGCACTATATAACATTAAGAGAATTACAGAGACTTACTGCTATACTCCCTCAGTCATTATTTCACAGATGTTCATGCACCAAGCATCAAATCACGGGCTTTGAGACAGAGAAGCAGAATCTGGCACAGTTTGTCATTTGAAAAAACCCTTTTCTGCAATGCAGAAAGCAAATCCTTGCTACTGCTTTCTAAGAGGGGGTCCTTTTCCTTCAGTTGGCCTGGGTCTTTTTTTTAAATACCGCTTCTGTTAAGTCATCCCCATTCAAACACCTTTTCTTCCTTCTTAGAGGTTAAGCTACATAGAGCCGGTAACATATTACAGTTTGTCTCAGAAATGTTAAACTCAGTGTCTCAGTTCTCAAGATTAGGTGGCACAAGGCCAGTGAAAATTCATTCCTGCAGTGGATTCCTCTTTGGCTTAAAAAGTAACAAATCCTGCTAAAAAAAATATCACAAGGAACGGTGTAACATTTGGAAGCAGGAGAGCCTATGAAGAGGCAGCACTGCCCTCTGTATGACATTCATATACCACAGTGGAAATATGTTATATGCTGAAACTAATTTTCTTTGAGGGATTAGACAGAGAAAGAAATGGGTGGAGAATTTGGAAGGAATTAGATTATGTTTCTGTAATAAGAAGAGAATCTTAGAAATAATTGTTCTCTCAGTGAAAGGGAGAATACACAGGGTCAAAGGTGGGGAAAAAGCTCTTGCAAGGGAACACATCTCAGGAGTCACTGGGAGTCTTTTGCATGACATCCTAAGGGGGATGAAAACGTTTCCCAGACTTGAAATAAAAAACTTAGCCCAACCCCAGAAAAGAAACCAGCTGCTTCTGGTATTCCCCCATCCGACTCCTCACTGGCACTGGTATCTTGAAAGCTGTCTAGTCCTGCCCTTTTCTATCAGACAAGCAAATCCTGGAGCCAAGCAGAATTTGAGTCTTACTTTTCACTACAAGGACTTGACAGATAATTTGGTCTTCTCTTTCCATCCACTTTCTAGATGTAATTTCGGAGCTATTTATCTATTCAGGATTAGTTCTCTGTCTTCTGTCTATAAATCAATATTGATCTCCATCTTCTTAGTCTTTTAATTTATGATTGTTTACTGAGCAATATATTCAGAGAAGTTTAACCAAAGACTGCTGCTGCATGGCAGACAAAGCTGGGAGGCAGTGGTGGGAAGGGTTGGAAGCAAAGTGGAGGACACTGCCTTCTTTATTCCTTTATTACATTTTATATGTCTCATTTGCTATAAAAGACAGCATTGAAGACAATCTTAGAGAAAAGGAAAGAAAGGGTCAGAAAAAGACAAATACCATCCCTAACTATCTGAATGGCCAGATCATACATAGGAGAATACATTTATTTGCCCAGGCCAGCTTAGCTACAGAATGCTTCCAGCAGTCCTCTTCCTTCTGGATGCACACCTTTGATACTGTCTACAAGGAGCACCTGGAGAAAAAGTTGCTTATGTCAGGATAGTAGAGGAGGGAAATAAGAGAAGAGGAGGGAGGGAAGAGAACCTAGACACATCTGAACTCTGCAGCTGCCTCAGTCTCTGCTCTCAGCTCACTGGTTTGTGATTTTCTGCACCTTAAAGGACTTCTGTTCATTTTGGTTGTCACCCATCCAGCAGTTGCTGTTATATTCCTAGCTGCCATCCACAGCCTCAGCATCCCATGTGACCCTGTTGCCTGCGTATCTTACAAAGCAGCAGACTCTTCCTGAGTGGCTCCTACCCTCCTACTTTCACCCTAAATCCCAAACACCACTGGTGTACCCTAGTCCCCAACCCAGAGACTACTGACAGCCCCAGCTGATGCCCCATCCTTGGCCTGGTGACAGGTGAGTGCTGGATATGGGTGAAAAGTCCAAGTTGTGTTACATGGTCGTGGATGGACACCAGATGTTGAAATATCTGAGAAAGGCTAAGTCTCAGCTTAACAAATTCCATTTTAAGAAGACTTGTGCTTGTGAAATATGAACTCTGAGTGGGTCTCCCCAGTGAAACGTCTTTCACTGGGCTGTGTCCCAGAAGGCCTGGGCAGCCAGCTGCAAAATCTCACTTTGAAGTAAAAAGAAGATTTCCTGCTGAGGATGAGTATTAAATGCTGATCTATTAAGTTAATTTGGCCCAGGCTGAGATGTGGAGGAGCAGCACATGGAGAAATAGGTTTTTTCTTCTGGCAGAGGAGGGAAACTCTGAGAGCAGAGAAGGACTTTAGGCTGAGTCTCAGGGACTTGGGGCCACCAGAGTCTTGGGGAGTGGTTTGCTAATTTGCATAATAAGATTCAAGGGAATTTACAGAAAGTGAGTTCAGGTCACAATCTGAGATGTAGTAAAGTGCAACAGGTAATGGTTGACAGGACACAGTCCTCCTGGGTATGGATTTTAGTACTGTCCATGCATTTTAGTACTGTCCCAAAAATCTTATTCAACCACAAATGAAAAATAAAAGCCACAGTTACAGGAGGGATGCAGTGGCTCTGAAGAAGACTCAGGGCACTGATGAACTGGACATGTGGGCTCAGCATTCTGATATGGTCACCACAGTTCTGGGAGGAGTAAAAGTGGAATCTTAAGCAGCACAGCTGACATTATGTTTCCACTGTATTCCTCATTTGCATAGGCACTTCTAGAATGCTTAGTCCAAATTTGGTGTTACGGATTGAACGCTACACAGATAAATTGGAGAGCTCAGAGCAATAAGCAACGTGCAGAAGCATCTCCTGGAGACAAAGAGTGAAAGAACTCAATGTATTTAGCTCACAGAGATAAACAGTGACTTGGTTACAGTCTGTAAGTACAAGAGTAAAGAACAGAAATGTGGTAATAAGGTCCTTGAAGTCTAGCAGACAAATGAATAACAAAGTCCTGAGTGGGAGATAAATCCAGATAAGTTCATGAACCTTCAGAAACAAAGTTGAAATTTTAGTACAAAAGATAATTAACAGTTAAACAAAGTTTTGTATTTTGCAATGGGTCCTCTATCATTGGAAAATTTTAGTCATTGTCAGACACTTTTCTAATAATGGCTTCAGCGCAAGCAGGAATTAATTCAGCCCCAGCTTCTGTTAGAGATGAGGTCATGAAGGGACGTTGATCAATTTTAACACCAGGATTAATGAACATATATTCATCCCATAGTCTCTGGGATGTACAGTTTTAACATCTGGGCTTAAAAGACCAAGATTCTCACGGATTCTACCCTAAAACTCCCCAACAGCTCAGGGACGTGTTCGGTAGAGGAGCTTGAGCCATATTATCAGGTGATTTTAGGGAGGATAAAACATTACTCAGAAAACCAAATTTTCCTCAAAACCTCCGGAGGAGAAAAGATGGTGAGAGCTATTTAAGGCTCTTCTGCTGCCACATGTCACACGTTGTGACGCACTCTGTCAGCGTGGTTACACAACACCACCACCTCCTCAGACACAGCCGCCTTTCCATGGAGGGCCTGTGCCCCCCCTGCCACCCACTGGCCCCCCACCATGCCAAAAGCAAAAGAATAAAATTCTGCTGATATCTGTGAAGCATCAATTGTGAAGCAATAATGCATTCTTCTCTTCCTACAGACTCCTTGCCTCTCTTTGGCACATAAAACCCTTGCTGTGATTAAAACACACCTACTATTTTATTTGTATTAATTATTTACTGATATTTGATTTGGAGTTCTATAGAAGTAGTAGAGGATGCTGGTGTTGCCTATTGGAGAATCTATCCAGCAATCATTCCACCTCCTGGCACTGGAGCATGAAGCTGTAGAGAGAAGGCAGATAAGCTGCACACCCAGTTTTGCATACAGCCCTTCTGCAGCCTCACACTCGTGAGCAGTCCAGGTGAATCACTGTAGCAGTAGCAAAGTTGGAGGGCCCTGAAATGCTGTTTTGCAGCAGTATTTTGCTCAACATGAAAAACCATCAAAAAATGAAATTATGACTATGATAGCTAGCAGAGACTAGATAGAAAAGCATGTAAGTAATTTAACAGGAATATTTTGGCTGGTTTTTGACTGAATGAAGAGCACTAAGCTTAAAATATGTACTGCTGTGCTTATGATTTCTTTTTAAAAATGTTTCCAGGCCTTAGAGATAAGCATGTGTTTACATAATAAGCTATTGGCATGAATATGAATATATATATATATATGCAACAAATAAGGCTACATAAGACTACCAGGAATTTCAAGTGGTGGTTGCCCAATGCTTTCAAGAATAGGACTGTGCCTTGAAGCATTTATGGTTGTGTCAAATTTTTTTTCCTTTAAACTATAATATCATAGTGTGGGTGTCTGATTTTGAATGAATTTATAGTGGGAGGGAAAACAAAGATCAACTATTTCTGACCTTGAGACTAAAGGAAAATATTGTGTTCTACCATTTTTAAAGTACAAGTTCAAGCATTTACTTAAGCAGCTCAGAAAACCCTGTGGTTCTTTGATGAGGGAGCCAACTCAGGAGGAAAGGAGCTGTCCCTTGGGTAAACTCTGCCTAAATAGAAATTAAAAGTCTTTCAAAATGTGTGTGTTCAATGCACAATGAGGATTCCAGCTAAACACCCCCACCATTCTGTCACACTGAGAATAAACCAGCTTGAGACTCTCAGGCAAAGGGATGTGCTTGCATCCCTTGCTCTTTGTCTGTCGTGCATGGCTCTGGCCTGAGCCATGGGAATACAGGATCCATGGGAATGTGAGGAACTGAAAGTAGCTGTCTCTGCTTTCATGTCCAGCCACTATAAAGATAAACAACATGACCTGACGCATGTGCATATGAAGGGAAATAAAATGAACATTAAATCTAAGTTTATAGGTGACTGGATCAAAGGCATCTTGAATTTAGGATGACTTTGAGGACTAAGTTAAAGTTCCATAAGTGACATTAGTGGTAATTCTGAGTTAGCAAATTTACCATTCTCTGGAGGAAAAAAACCCACTGAACTCTGCAAGTCTATTTGTTACAGAAAAGTCAAAGACTCTGTAAAATATCTTATCTTTAATTTTTTATTTAATTTTTTAATGTTCTCTATGAAAAAACCAAGGTGAGAGGAATACTTTACAATTATTTGAATAATTCAAATCCATGAATGTCTTCCAAGGCAAGCTGTGTTTTCTTTCTAAAACAGCTTCACATAAAAATATCTCTTCCTTCTCCTTTACAAAATACAAGTACAGCAAGCTTTTCCAGAAACAAAGATCAAATGTGGTACTCAAATCTATGCCCTCTGGGATTAGTCATGTTTTCAGAAGCTGCTAAGAGCTTTCCAGCCTTCTAAGCTGGCAGGAACCCAAAGCACACAGGAACCTGCAGCAAGTTCCCAGTGCAAAACTGCCCAGGGCTGCTTCTGCTAGGATGTCTGAGAGCAGCACACTGATACTTTGCTTCAAATTCTCTAATCCCTTAACTTAGCAGAAGCACAGATTGGTTGAGACTGGAATGGACTTTTCACTTGGTCCAAACCCCTCCTGCTCAAGCAGTGTCACCTAAAGCCAGCTGCCCAGGATCATGTCCAGATGGCTTTTTGTTGTCTCTAGCAGTGGAGATTTCACAATCTTATTGTTGACTGTGGCAGCGCTCGGGCACCCTCACAGTTAAAAAGTGTTTCCTGAGGCAACCTCCTGTATTTCAGTTTATGTCCACTGTCCCTAGTACTGTCCCTGCTGAAAAGCACCTGGCTCTTCTTTGCATCCTTCTTTCAGGTATTTATGTCCTCTGGAAAGAACTCTCAAATCCTTCTGTTCTTTGGGCTAAACAGTCCCAGATCTCTCAGCTTTTCCTCATATGTGAGATCATAGTATCTCTTCATCATCTACTTGGCTGTACACGGGACTTTCTCCAGTATGTCCATGTCTGTCTTGTAGTGAAGACCCCAGAACTGGAAAGAGGGCTCCAGGTGTGGCCTCACCAGTGATGAGTAGATGGGAAGTTTATTATTGCCACTTACTGGCAATAATTTCTCTAATCGAAGATACTCTTAGACTTCTGTCCTACAAGGGTGCATTGCTTGCTCATATTCAACCTGGTGCTCATCACAACTCCTAGGCCATTTTCTTCTAAGTTGCTTTCTAGCTAGTTGTCTTCCAGCATGGGGTGGTTCCTCCCCAGATGCAGGACTTTCATTTTTCCCTGTTGAATTTAATGAGGTTTCTGTTGGCTCACTTCTCCAGCCTGTCAAGATTCCTCTGGATGGTGGGACAACCTGCTAACATATCAGCCATTATGTCCAGTTTTGTGTCATTGACAAATTTTTCTTAGAGCAAGCTGTCACATCATCTAGGTCACTGATAATGTTAAACATGATTGAACTTAGTATTGACCCCTAGGATACATCAATAATTCCTGGCCCCCAGTTAGAATTTGCACTTTCCTCTAAGCCTGGTCATTCAGTCAGTTTTCAGCTCACTGTTATTCATCCAGCCCACGCATCAGCAGCTTGTCTAAAGGATCTTATGTGAAACAGGGTTAAATGCTTATTGACAACCAGGTATACAATATCCACTGCTTTTCATTCATCCACCATGCCAGCCACTTCTTCATAGAAGTTTATTAATTTGGTCAAGCACTTACCCTTGCCAAAGCCATGCTGACTACTGCTGCTGATTTTTCTGTCCTTAATATGCCTGGAAGTGCTTTCCAAAATTAGCTGCTCCATTCTCTGCCAAGGGACTGAGGTGAGCCTGTCTGGCCTGTAGTTCCTCCTTCTCTCCCTTTTTGAAGATAGAGATGACATTTTCTTTCCTGCAGTCTTCAGAAACGTCTCCTGGTCACCATAATTGATTATAGATTATTGCCTTGCAATAGACTCTGGCAACACCCTTACTGTTCGTGAGTGCATCTTATCAGGGCCCATGGATTTATGTATATACAACTTGCTTAAATATTCCCTGAAATGATCCTTTTCCACCAAGGGTGCAGCTTTCTTCCACCAGCCTTTCTCCCTGGTCTGTGGAACCTGGGATTCCTGGATGCCAGTCGTACTAGTAATGACTAAAGCAAGGAAAGCATTCAGTACTTCAGCCTTGTTCTATACCCTGCATAATCAAGGCCCATCTCATTGAATAATGGGCCCACATTTTCTCTAGTCTTCCTATCATCACCTGCTTATAGAAACCCTTCTTGCCTTTTACATCCCTGGCCAGTTTTATTTCCATTTAACTTTCCTAACTTCGTCATAAATAACCTTACAGAGTGATGGAAACACTGGCTTTTTGGCATTCTGGTATGATTCTCAGGAGCACCATGGCCTGGCAACAGACATTGTGAAAGCAGTTCTAAATATGAATGTCTCGTTTTCACGCAAGAAATGTGAGCTTTTAATAGAGAAGGTCATGTCCCTCCATATTTCACAGCATTATTTGAAAACTTTCTATATGGAAATGACCTTTTCAAGCATTTCAAAGAATTTCGG
Source organism: Buphagus erythrorhynchus (assembly GCA_013400855.1). Lineage (NCBI taxonomy): Eukaryota > Metazoa > Chordata > Aves > Passeriformes > Sturnidae > Buphagus > Buphagus erythrorhynchus. Next base: position 51,167 of record VZTT01022545.1, read on the forward strand.
ACAATAGGTATCTCTATCCCTTTTAGCAACATATCCTATTTAAATTTTGGAAAAAGCAGTCTCTCCATATTCTTTACATGGTGAAGTGGAGATGATGAATGGCCATACAAGCCAACTCAGCAAGTGGGGCTTCTGCCCTTGTTTTTTTTCTTTTTTGCAAGAGAAAGCAAAATCAAGCTACAAGGATATGTTGCAAGCATTGTGTCACTCACACCATTTTGGCCATGGTTAGCACACAGAGGGTAAGAAGGTCCGGGCAAATCGTATTTGCTGACTCACGAATGAATTACGTTGAGGTTTGTTTTGGCATTGATGATATTTGCAAAACCAGACCAATAGTTTTGTATTTATTGGCGGCTGAAAACACTCTTCTTTACATATTATCATCATATAAATGGAAAACTGAGCCAAATATTTAAGGTAAGTTTTGTTTTGGAAAGCCAAGCCATTTGGCACTTAAAAATTCTACAACTTTGTCTACTGCAGGCTGTACATCAGCCTGCAGACCAAAGTATTCATAGATAGATGTGTTTGACATAGGAAATACGTTCTGACATACTTTGAAAATTTTTCAGTTCAATAAACAGGTTCAGCTCAGCTGAAAAACAGTCAAATCAAGCAAGATTTCCAAAATATTCTCGGCGTGCTTCTGACCAGCTCTAATCCTGCTTGCCTTCCCAGAACAATTTCTTTCTTTGCTCTTCTCTGAAATAGTGATTTTATTGATTTAGGGATTTGTTCAGCCAGCCCTGTACATGTTACTAGAGTGAGCAAGCAGGCTGAGATTTCTGGGACTCTGTAACCAATAAAAATAAAGATTTAGTTGATAAAGGGAAAGAAATTAAGTGGGAGATTCTTGGAGAGCATGTATCAGTGGCACACCTCTGGTAACATTTAGCTTTTCTGAGTCCATTTTCTTATGCTTTACGTCCTCAAGTCACTTGAAGGAATTAGAGTACGAAGGGAAAGAGGTGGGGTGTGTCTATCTGTGATTGAATTAACCTTAAAGTGTACACCTCCCTGATCTGATTCTCTTTTCAAGATTTTTGCTTGGTGGAAGTCCATTGAAGTTCACTTCTGCAGTAAAGCCAGCTGCACTCAGGACAGAAAAATTACTGTGGGGAAAAACTGGAACCCAAGGAGAAGATACTGTAGATTGCCCTTAAGATTGTAACAGCTGGGAATGCTGAGGTCCTGATTGCCATACTGTGGCATAAGCTAAAATAAATGAAGTGTCCAAACAGTTAAGAAGCAATTAAGAAGCAATGTTTAAATTGCCTGTGGTTAGAAGCACAAGCCATTAAGGGGAATTCCATTTTTAAATAGTTCCTAAATGTTTGTTTCAGTCCTTCTGCCAATTAAAGCAGATAAAAGCATGCACTTCTATCCTGTCAGAATAAGGTGTGAGTCGTCCATCTAGTTTAGCACCATTGGGGTTTAGGGGGGTCATGGCCACTCTTTCATGTTATGGCCAGAAATGAAGGGAGAGGACCCATAACTGTGTTTGTCAGGGAGGGTCAGGGAAGGCTGGCATCTTGCACTATACCTTCACAATGATGAAGTAAAAGAAGGGAGAAAGCAAAAGTTGGTGTCAGTGTGAGGCCAAGCAGAAGGGTCGAGAGGACTGCTAAATGCAGCAACACATCCTGGCTGAACATCTCAGCAGGGGAAAAGGCAGTCTTCAAACCCTCTCTTAGTGTTGCAAAGGCTGAAAATTACTGCAAATAGCCAAAGTGTAACTTTTCCAAGAATCACAGACTGTCTCCCTTTTTGGGAATATTCACAGTGTCATGCACTGCAAACTACAAGAATGCTTTGTGGATCTCTGCAGATAATATAATATAAAAA
>VZTT01022549.1:5113-16381 GCA_013400855.1 Buphagus erythrorhynchus
GGAGTTCACTGTAACCTCATTATGTTTTGCTGGCACTTTCTCCAGGAAAAGCAACAGCTGCATAATACTGATAAACCTTAAGAAGGCCAACGTGCACGATTGTGGTTTGTGTTCCAGTCTAAGTCAACCATACATAAAGCTCTAACCTGGCACCATTTGCTGTATTTAAATCTCAAATTCTATCTTGCAATGCAAAATGTAGATAAATAAGAATAATCATCCATAAGGGCAAATCTCTAAAGAAAAAAATATTTAAAAATATTATTCCTCAATTATTTATACTACTACTATTATAATATACTTCTATCAATATTGACTAAATGTGAAATCATTTCAAGGGAGTTGACAATGAAGAAAAATCTTTATGCATTAATTTTTTTTTAGTAGCCACAGAAATAAATAGATGATACTTTTAAAGCCCCTTTAAATATATACCAATATATAAAAAATGTATTGTGACATGAAATGTTTAATCATTCATAAAACCATTGATAATCTTAGTAATATTCAATATTGAAAAAAAATATGCTTTTGCTGAATATATCTTTCCAGGGCCCAATAGTCTTCTTTAACTTGAATAATTTAGACTTAAAAAACAAATAATTTTTTTATTCCTAACTGAATCTGTAGGTTATAAAATAATTATTCTCCAATATTTTTAGCTTCTTAAATTTTTATGGGTAGAGAAGAAAGAAGTAAAAAAAAATCCAGTCATGTACTAGCATTGTCTTATTAAAAATGCTGGAATAGGTCCAGAATTTCTCCCATTCTCAAGATAGAAGAAAAATTAAGGGTGTGATAAAAAATACAGAATGGAGAGGCACAGATAAAATACCAAGTTTTCTCCATATGTCATTGGCCTATGGAATTATTATATGCAATCCATTGGTTCTAAGAGTTCAACACAAGTGAAAAGGGATTTTTCACATTTCATTATCATCGACAGCTATGACTAAAGAAATTTAAAATATAGGAAAGGACATGAAGTCTTTTGTCTCCTAGTGTAAACCAATCTCTAATTGAAAAAGGCCTCTTGCCTGTAGTTATAACACCGACTGTATTTGTGACCCACTATGAGAAGTATCCTTGTGTACAATATAAATAAGATATCGATATTATTCCATACTGATTTAGAATAAAGTCCACAGCATTTGGGATCTTCGAACCTTTGCAAGTCAGATCCTAACTGTACAAAGGTTTGTGCAAAAAGTCTGGTGGTGTCTGTGTCATTTTGAGTCAGCAGGAATGCCAGTTTTCAGACAGAACTAATAAAGCTTTGTATTTGGATCATAAGACATCCATGAAGTCTTATATTTGAGTTTAGAGATCTAGTTATGCTTCTTAAAAAATATTTGGATAAAACCAGAAAAATCATAAAAATCTCAAGGGCTTCAAATATACTGAAGGCAGATAAAAGGTATTTGACCTATTGCAAACAATTTTTTTTAAATTTGAATTGAACTCAGTAGGTCTTTTCTACCAGGCAATTAATTTTTCAGGTTTGCTGTCAAGTATTTCAGGTTTGCTGAACGTTTAAACCTAATCTCTGCACTAAAAAGAGAATTCCTATGTCTTCAAGGGTTTGCTCTCTAGCAGACAAGTGTGCTATATAATTCCTCCCATACTTTGATTTCCTTTCCTGTTGTGTGAATCTTTTTTACTCTGTATTTATAGACAGGCCTGATGAAATGTAGTCACATAATGCAGCATCCCAACTCAAGTGATCAAGTACAAATGCTCCAGAGAAGTCTTACTTGGGAGATGCAGAAAGGCGTCAAAATTATATATTTCCATTTTTTCTGCAGCTTAGTCATCAATCTAGAGCCTGAAAAAAACGCAAAATTTAATAAATCATACAAAATGTTGATCAGACTCATGATCAATTTGGATAGTTCTGAAATCCTTGCTAATAAACTTTCCGTCACAGGGAATTCACCAAAATTACATTTTTATACCAAAAACAGACACTCCATTTATCAGCCTTAAATTTTCTACTCCTTTAGCTTTAGTAAATGACCCGTTGCTGTTAGGGTTCAGAAACAAATTGCTGTATTTTGTTGTTATCCTTCTAATTACTGAATTTCTTTCTAAAGTGTATGATTACAACTGCTTTATTTTCTTCCTTCTTCTTTGAAACCTGTTCATACTGCATACACACTTTTTAGGAGAGCTATATTTCTAGTCTTTCCTTCAATCTTGGAGGTCCAATGCAGTTAATTAACAATAGCTCTCTTTTTATAGAAAATATATATGTGCTCTAATTTTGATAGAAAAATAGAATTAAGATATGAACTATTGCCATCTATGGGATTAAAGTCTCTAAAACAAATAGGAGATAGATGCTGGAAATTCTGAATCACATTTCCCTCCAAGAAAATGTCCAAGAGACTTATGTCTTTCTCTCAATTCCTTTGCTAGTCACAGATGTGGCCTCCTGCATATTTCTGCTGCTTTTGAGACACTGAGATCAGATATATTACAGATACCTAATGGTGTTAAAGTGTTCTGAAGACATAATTCTTTTACAAATTGCTGACTTTGAACATGAAAGAGACTTGTCCTAACCATATCTAGACAATGCACAATGAGATATCTATATAGACAATGATCTTCAAAGGATAAAAATCCCTCTCGAGGCAAATGTGATGGAGGGGTTTTGGGGATAAATAAAGTATATGAGGTTAATAAAGTATGCAGACTTTCAAGTGGATTTAATTCAACAAAAAACTTTTTCAGCATTACTAGCATTCTTGGATGTAAATCTCCATAAAAAGAATGTAATTTGGGAAATAGACAAAGCTCATATGCTATGTTTCTGATTAATTGTTGAGCTGGTTTTGCTGGACAAGTGCATTCTTACAAAGTCTGAGGGAGGTTGTGTACTGAAGTTCAGCTTTGAGCAGGTGTCAGTGCTGGCTATAAGTGTGCTGCCAATGGAACTGGAAAAAGCCTTTTGCTGATTCTGGCCAGCTCTTCACTCCCTACATGGCACTGCAGTGTGTTATAAAGACAGAGCTAATACAATTAATGTTCCTTTCTTTCCTATTTTTCCGAACCTTCCACTAGACCAGGTTGGTCAGGACCCGATTCAACCTGACCTTGAATATTTAGAGGGATGGGGCATCCACAACTTCTCTGGACAGCCTTTTCCAGTGCCTCACCACCCTCTGAGTAAAACCTTCACCTGATACAAATTTCCCTTCTTTAAGTTTAAAATTATTCCCTCTTGTCCTATCACTAACTGCCCATGTAAAACGTTGCTCTCCACCTTTTTTATAGTCTCCCTTTAAGTACTGAAAGGCCACAATTAGGTCTCCCCAGAGCATTCTCTGGCTCTTCTCCAGATTTGTTTGGTATGACCCTGTAGAAATCATAATTTGATTTCATAATAGAATGACTGTCAGGATCAAGACTGAATTACAAGATCTCTTAAAGTTCTTTAACAGTGCTGCTATGATTGCAGGTCTTAGGGGATTTTAAATGGAAGTGGCTGTAGCTACATGGAGCTGTAACCTTCTCTCACTCAAGCCTTCTCTGTATCCAAGCTAATACCACAATAAGTAATTTTGAGGCCAGTTTATTTAAACCACAGCAGTCAAAACAGCCAAAGCTAAATCAACATACACCTCTTCTCCATCTGCTTTAAGAATGTCTACACAAAAGATTAGAATGTCTACACAAAAGATTACTTATGTGCCTGAGACATGTTCACTTTTTACAACTATATCAGCTAGCCTAATAAAAGGTTTTATTTCTCTCTAAAAACCTTGCAGGTTACTTAGCAGCAGCTTATACATAAGTTGTTCTGTGACCAATGTAATTAATGAAGTATGTGTTCAGTACAGTTTGGGTTTCTGAGTGATCTCAGATGTGGATTCTCTGATAACCAGTAAAGGATTAATTCAAGCCCTTTCTTTTACACAGCAGCACACCTTTCCCAACACTACTGGAATTTACTGTGTTTATGACCTCCATCTCCATCTCTAAATTTAGCTTCAATCTACAACCAAGCACAAAAGATGGTGACATGAAGACACATATAAGTGTGGGAAAAATGCTCCTGAAATTATGCATGTATGGAACATGTCTGGTTTTTGTCTGAGGACTTTGGCATGACAAACAGAACGTGGGATCCACTGACAAGCTTTTGGTCATTTTAGTCAGTGCTTTCTCTGTGTGCACTTCTGTGGTGTATTGACCCTGGCTGGGTGTCAGCTGCCCACCAAAGCCTCTCTGTCATTTCTCTCCTCAGCTGGGCAGGGAAGAGGAAATATAACAAAAACCTTGTAGGTTGAGATTAGGGCAGAGGGAGATCACTCACCAGTGACCATCATGGGCAAAGTAGACTTGAGGAAATTATTTTAATTTATAACCAAAGAAATCAGAGTAGGCCAATGGGAAATAAAACCAAATCTTAAAAGAACTCCTTCCCCCATCCCTCCCTCTTCCTGGAATAAATTTCACTCCCTATTTTCTCTACCTTCCACACACAATGCCTCAGCTGCTCCTTCCTTCTCAGGAAGAGGAGGACTCCTCACACTCATTCCCCTGCTCCAGCATGGGTCCCTCAAATGGGTGCAGTTCTTCAGGAACAGCTGCTCCAGCATGAGTCCCCCACAAGGTCACAAATCCTGTCAGCAAACTGCTCCAGCATGGGCTCCTCTCTCCTTGGGGCCATGGATCCTACCAGGATCCTGCTCCAGCACAGGCTTCCCCCAGGCTGCCAGCCTCCTTTGGGCATCCACCTGGTTTGGAGTAGAGTCCTCCAAGGGCTGCAGGGGCACAGCTGCCTCACCATGGGCTGCACCATGGGCTGCAGCAGAATCCCTGCTCCAGTGCCTGGAGCCCCTTCCCATTCTGCACCAACCTTGGTGTCCACAGGACTGTTTCACACATTTTCACTTCTCTCTCAGCTGCTGCTGCACAGGTTTTTTCCCCCATTTTTCAACTATATTATCTCAGACATGCTACTACTGTTGCTGATGGGCTTGTTTTTTGCTTGGCTTGGAGCCAACCAGAGTTAGTTCTGTCAGGCATGGGGAGAAGCTTCTGGAAGCTTCTAACAGAAGCCACCTCTGTAGCCACCATGCTGTCAAAACCTTCCCATGAAAACCCAATGCAATTTACCAAGGAGGAAGAAGCACTTCGTGTTCATGAGCTAGGAAAAATAAAAATAGAATAAAATTCAAAGAAAGAAGCAAGGATGGAATACCTGGGATGGGATAATTTGTGTTCATGAGTTAGAATAACTGAAAATATAAGAAAATTCAGAGAAAGAAGCAAGGAAGGAATATCTGGGATGGCAAGGATTCATGCTTACATCTCTCAGCATGTATGATGATGTGATTTAACCCCAGCTGGCAACCAAGCTTCACACAGCCCTCACTCACCCCACCCAGTTGGATGGGGAAAAAGAATCAAAATGGTAAAAGTGAAAAACCTCATGGGTTGAGATAAAAACAGTTTTACATTTGAAATAAAAATACTACTACTAATAATAATAATAATAACAACAACAACAATAATAACAAATATCATAGTAAAGGTAGGGATAATAACTTAAAGTGAAATAAAAATAGCCGAGGAAAATGAAACCCAAGAAAGACAAGACCATGTAAATGAAAACAGTTGCTCACTACCAACCAACTCATGTCTAGTCAGTCCCTGAACAGTGGCTCCCCACACCCCAACCCCTCCCCCAGTCTTTTGTTCTGAACATGATTCTATGTGTTATGGGGTATCCCACAGGTCAGTTGGGGTCAGCTGTCCTGGTTTTGTCCCCTTCCCACATTTTGGGAACCCCCAGCCTCCTCACTGGTGCAATGGGGAGAGGAGTGGAAAAGTCCTTGGCTCTGTGTTAGTACTGCTCAGCAGTAAGCAAAACATCTTTTTATTACTGACACAGTTTCCATTACAAATCCAAAACACAGACTGATACTAGTGGCTGAAGAAAATACACTGGTTTTCAGCAGTGTATTTCCAACAATATTCACTCTATATGGTCAAAATATTAGAGAGAATTTTAACTGAGGGCAAGCAGGACAGAAGGTACAAATTAACCCACATAAATTTGAACTCTAAATGCCAAAGGTCATGCTTACAGGGTACATTATGCTGTGGTTTTGCCTGTACCTCTATACCTCTATACTGACCCACTACTGTCATATCTGCACCTAAATTTATTAGCATCCTTAGTAGTATCCTTGCCTTGTTAAGTCAAACCACAGAAATGTGTCTATTTTTCTCTTCTAGTATTGAGGTAGGTTTCTCTGGTCAGTGGAGACAAATGTACCTTCAAGGGACAGTAGACCCTTCACCTCAAGTGATCCAAGAGGAGGCAGAAGTTCTGATCAATTCTGCTGCTGGCTGGAAAAGTTGTCAGACCCTGCGTGCACTTTTTCACCTTTACAGAGAGGAAGCTAGTGGCTATTTCATATGTGAACTGCTGCTGTTGATTTTACCTTCTGCTTTGGAATGACAAGAAACACTTGAGCAGATTTTAGGGCCACTTTCTAAGCATCTCCTTCTGGCTGTGACACACTGCACACTATGGAGAGGAACTCATAAGCAGAGGTTGCCCACTGCACAGCCCAGGGTAGGAGATACTTTAGTGCACATGAGCATGTTGCTAATTTGAATCCCAGGTGAGTAATGACACAATCCTGCCACTCACTACAGCATGACATGGTAGATAGACTTAAAGAAAAATAGACTTGCTATTTTTGTGCATCACCTTTCCCTCAACAGACCAAATAACTGGTATAAGTAGCCTTAGAAATCTTTTTAGGAATGTCTCAAAAAGCAGAATACCTACAACTACTTCTAATGTTATTCAGCAGTTATCTGATCAGAAAAAAGAAGAGACACAAAGAGATAACCCTGGAACAGTAACTCTGAAACCTTACAAGTGAACCTATCAAACATTTTGAACCTATGTCTTCCACTTTTTATATTATCTTTCCACATCTAACTCCTTACTCTTTATAGAGGGGCTTTTTCCTCACACACCTTTTCCTTTTAGGTTGCTTTGATTCCTTGTGGAAACATCTGCCTATTGACTATATGAGGTATTGGAAGACTACTTGGGTAGTCGGAGTTAAACCTGATGGAGCAGACACATTTTTAGAAGGGCAAGGAAAGCATGTGAGGCTTGAAAATGCCTACATAAGTAAAAATCTATCAGCCAGCACAAATTACAGCATTAATCACTACATGCCCCCCAGAAATAAAACTGTATCTACTCTGTATCTACTACTCAGTTTCAAGTTTCTTTAACAGAATAGCTTTTCACAAGTCTCAGTGACATTTGCCTAAGTACACAACTGCAGCTGTCCAGCAGGGAAGGTTTTGAGGTGGCTTTCTTGTTATTTATTTTTACCCTGTCATATCTGTTAAAAACTTCACAAAAAATGCTTGTACATGTCTTTAAAAATATACTGAGTGAACACTAGTTCTCCTGCAAGATACATTTCAACATAAATCAAAAACACTTTTTGTGTCTGTACCCTCTAATGAGAAAAAGATTCACGAGAGATTTTCTATGGACCTGTGCCATCATTGAACATACAAAAGCAAGTTATAGTGGCACTGATGAGTAACCTCTGCTCCTTCCTATAGCAAAGTTGTGCCAAATTCATTTATAAAAGATAACAGCTGAGAGGGTGGAAGAGTAATGCTTTGAAATAGCTACTGACAAGTGACTTTTCCCCACTGCAAATCTCTCACCACCATGTTTTCCCCAATTTCACTGATTTTGCAATGATAAGTGAATAAGACTGATAGGGAAGCCAATTTGTTTTAGAACTCTGAATTTCACTGTTTTGAGGCTGTTGAAATCAAGTAATGTTTTTTGTTTTATTGGGTACTACTTTAGTACATCCATCCATATATATATATATATATGTCCATATATATATACACATGATATGCATATACAAAAAAGCATATGTATGTTTTTGTGTGTATATAAAAATATATTTCTGAATATAAAATGGAAATAACTTATGATTATAAAAAATTAGGAAAATAAAAATTTGGTAAAATAATTATTTATAGTATTCTCAGAAACTGTTAAGTAGCAGACCACAATGCAGTAATTAATACTCCTGATGGACATTAAAAATGTTTTAAGGTTGAGTGAAAATTTTCAGGGATAATATCAATGAACCATTTATCTAAGATCTTTGCAACTACAGGGAATTATGAGTTCCATGCCAAAGTAATATGGAGGAAAATGCTGATATAAGAAAGGATTAGCTGATTGCCCAATAACAATTTTAAAAATCAAGATGACTGTCCACCGTCCACTGTACATTACCTTCTGGAAAATCCTATTCTCTATAGTTAAAAAGTAATTAAATTCTTCTCTAATTAGGTAGTCACTTAAATTTCAGGAAAATTTGCTTTTCTCAGACTAAGGCTTATATAGACAAAGCTTCTTCACAAATCACAATGAGAACAGCGCCAGGCACGCTTAGTGTATCTGATAGCCACATGATAAGCACTATGGGCAGAAATAGAATTTGTTACAGTGAATTTAGCATTTAAGCTAAAACTTTCCTTGGGACCAGCTAAAAACTTTTTTTTTTATGTAATACTAAATAAAATTAAATTAAATAAAATTAATTTTGGTTGTATCATGTGAAATATAAACCATAATTACTCTACTAAAAAGAAACAAGAATCAGAAATACCACATCATATATGACACATTTCTTTAGAAACAAAGTATTTCAAAGATCTGATGTAACCAAATACCAGAAAAAAATGAGTCTTTGTATTCAAGTGTTGATTTACTGCAGTAATCTGGCAGTTGTATTCTTCATCAAAATAAAACAGCTTCTGCACTAACTTTTGGCACTTCTGGACCTGGATAATTATTAATGAGCTTTTATTATGTGTATTGTCCTTCAGAGTGTCTGTTACTGCCCCATTAAACAAATTGCTGCTTCTGAGTACAACAGCAAACTTAAATAGTGTCAAAAGTAATTTGTCTGTCACACATGCTTCATAACTAGTTTTGCAATGCTACGGCCATGAAGTTAAGGTTTCTTTTTAATATGGTATATACCCTTGGTTCTGCTGTTATTAGAGCATTGATTTTACATCACTGAGGAATGTACAAAGGTTCTTATAGATTTCAATGAGTAAATAAAAAAGACATTTTTTGTTGCAGTAGGTCTCTGAAATACCTAAAAATACAGACAAAAACTTTGTAAAGAAACTGTATGGTAGCTATAAACAGTTATAAAATCAGTCTAACGTACTAATTATTCACTTAAAGAGGTTGAAGAATTACCTAGTAGTATCAAAAAATTATCTTCTCTCCCTCCCTTGTCTTTTCCTCCTAAAGCAGGTTTCTTTTTCCTTTTAAATACAGATGAACACACATAGAAAAGATGTAATCTCAAGGGGGGAAAATGTAAGACCAAAAATATTCCTTACTTTCTCTCTTTATAATTCACATTAAAAAAAAAATGCAACAGTCTGGTAGAGAAGCAAAGAGACATTAACAATAAAAAGGGAGTGCACTAAAGGCTTGTGAACTTCACTTATCCCCTACTAAGTCTCACAATGCCCACAAAATACACACAGATCTTTAAATCAGTGCAGGTGCTCAGACTTTTTCCTCTGTAAGAAGTCACACTGGCTATTGATTGACATAAGGACTTACTGACCTCTGGGTCTAAACCAAACAAAAGGTATAATGAAACTAAACCAACACTAAACAGCAGACTTCATGAAGACTCCCAGGTAGTCAAAACCAGGTCTAAATGGACCTCTAACTGTTAAGCATGAGGAAAAGGATTTTGTCTTAAGAGCGTTTCTCAAATGTTTTCTTTACTAAAGGTTTTATATGGTATAAAAATGATTATAATCATAATACAATGACGTCTGATTTTTAAATATATTCCACATGATTGAGTTGAAGAAGACACATTCAAGCTCAATCTTTTTATGTGTAATAGTTGGTACTAGTAGTTTAGTACAAAAATTGTGTGCTTTGATGGTTGGAACAGTGTTCAGTGAATGGTGGAGAGAAACCTTTGCAGTCAAGAAGCAAGCCTAAGACCAGACACTTCACAAACAGGAGCTCAGTATTCAGGAATCCTACTGAATTCAGGAGTCCTAATAAATAAATACTAATAAACTCAGTAGTCATTCTTTATTCAGGATTCCTGTTCAGGAACCCTAATGAAATGAATGAAGCTCTGTGTGTCTGTGTTCAAGAGTCAAGGGAGTTGCTTATGTGGACATCGTTCCTTCTTTCATTCATGACATCTGTGTACACATCAAACAGTTCCAAAACAATTTATATTATATCCCATAATAGTCCCACGGTTATTCCAGGTAAAACTGATTTCACATTCAGTTCCTCACTAAAGTGGTCTGTCTGTTCCTCATAAATTAACCTCACAAGAATAAATTTATTCCAAATTTTAATTTATACCCTTCAAAATGTCAGAATATTCTAGTTCTGAAAACAAATATAATGTGGCCTCTTTAGGAAAAAAACCTACTGCAGATCTTTTACCTCCTTAGGACAAAGAACTCAAGAACAAGTATTCAAGTATTGCTAGGCCATAACATGAATTCTTATAGGAATAAGAAGTAATTTAGGCACAAAATTCACTAATGACACAGATTTTCCTCTCTGATTATATGAAAAATTCAGTGTCAGAATGACCTGAGGGTACAATTGAGGGAAAAGCACACCATATAGACACATAAGGAGACATACATATATATATATATGTGTGTGTGTGTGTATGTGTGCATGATTGAGTTCTGACATCAGAATTTGCCTTATTTTTGAACCTTGTTTGCAAAACAACAGGATTTAATAATGAATGTGTCATGTGCCACTGGCAAATGAAACATTTCAAAACTGTCTCCTGCATCTTTTGCTATTACTTGTACATTTATAGAAATACTGGCCTTTTTCCCTTCTCCCTATATATCTTCCAACTCTTCTCAATATTCCACCTTCTTGATATATTAGGAGTTAAACATCCCTTATTTATTTGCTGTGCATTCTGGTTGTGAGTGTAATGACTGACAGATTGCCTTAGTAGACTGGAAGACTTTGCTGGGTTGCTACCTCAATGATTCTCAACCTCCCTTTTCCTTTTTCTTTCCATTTCTAATTATACATTACTAGACTCATGTTACTATTAAAAGGTTTGTATCTCATGTTAATGTGGTAGAACAAAAAAAGCTTGTGCTTTCTTGCCTCCGGCACAAATTGCTTGACTTCTAGCTTCACAT
>VZTT01022551.1:0-18320 GCA_013400855.1 Buphagus erythrorhynchus
GAAAGGAGAATTTAAAAAAATTAAAACTCCCAATATGTTACCTTGCAACGCCTTTGTGCCTGGGAATGGAAAGATGAAATTCCCTGAGCTCCTTCCATCCCACATTCCAGCCTGACGTGGAAAACCTGCCCTGCCCCTGGTGTCACACCTGGTTTGCCTTGTGCTGCTTTATTGCCTCTGGATCTCCCTGGAATATGGCCATGGGATTTAAGTCCAAAGTTCAGTTTACACAAAGTGAACTGTCTGAAAAGCTTCAGGTAGTTCTGCTCAAATAAACAAAGCAATTCTGGGACATCGTTTTATTCATGGCAAAGCTGGAAATGCCCCCCCCTCTGCTCAAGAGCTGAGAAACTCCCTCCTTGCACACACTGCTGTGGGGTTTGGATTTCTGTTCCATTTTCTCCACAAATCCACAGAGAAAGCCTCGTTAGACTCCTGCAGAGCAAAGTCCAGCCCCTGACAGTGGAGTTCTGCTTATCCAGGAATTGCACCAACAGCTCCAAGTGGAGAGAGCAGAGAGCCCCTTCCTGGGCTGTGGCCATCAGGCTGAAGGTCTGATTTCCCTGAGAGCAGCTCCTTGCTGCAGATAAGACATTTACAACACTCATGTGATGATAATTTTGCCCTTGGACACTTCTAAGTGTGGCTCAGCTGCTCTTTCATTTATTAGTTTGAAGCTTCCTCAAAGGCAAAAATTTACAATAAAATTAAAAGCAACAAGAAGTTCTTCATTTGTGGAAGCTCCTGCCTGAGAGAAATAAATATGGTTTGCAAGAATTCAAAGGCATTTTTAATGCTGGTAAATTAAACTGCTTCTCTGCTGTCTGCTCCTCAGACTACAAAGAGATTCCTTGTGCTTTACCAGCTTCACCTGCTCCTTTTTTTTTTTTTGTCCCCAGACAGCACCTGAGACATCTGATGTGTTAACAACCAGTGTCCCTGTCAGGAAGGATATAGGGGGTCTGTTTCCTAGGAACTCCTTTCTGCCTTATGTAAGGCAGATCCCACTTGCCAGGCTGAGTTTGTTACATGGAATTGGCTTTTTATTTTTAGGTTGAGAAAAAAAGGAAAAATTGCAAGAAAAATCTCATCAGCTCCCAGGCAGCACACTAGGAAAAATGAAATAAAAATGTCTCAGTCATGCATTCTCTTCTTGGGCTGTAGCACTTAAAGAAATAAAAGTTTTGTGTCACCATGGCAATATTTTAAGAAAGGGGGGAGGGAAAAAAAAGAAATCCTCTGTTCAACAGCCCCAAGATATCCACAAGTCAGCCAATGACTGACAAATTTTGGAGCAGTGTCAAAGTCCTGTGTGCCAGGATTAAAAGCATATGTAAACTTTATGGCCATGGCTCTTCCAGAGCAGTCTCAAGTGGGCTCTGTCTGCTGCCTTAATGAACAGTTGGGGAGCTGATCCTGCAGCCAGGCAGAGCTGGGAGGGATTTTTATGGCAGAGCAATTCCAAACAGGGCAGGAGCTCAGTGATGGAGATCAGAATGAAAATACAGGGTGGAACTTTTGAGATAACAGAGGTGCAGAGAGAGCCACAAAAGCTCTCGTGGTGTCTCAGAGGTTCAGCTGCTGTCCCTTCTCCTCAGGGCTCCCCTGTTTGCTGTCATAGGTGTGGAATGAGTCAGTGCCAGCCATGGCCTGACACAGCCCTGGGGGCTGGAATGTGCTCCCTGTGCCCAGGATGGAGCTGGGGGGGGAACAACCCCAGACTACAGAGTAACAACCCCAGACTGCAGAGTAACAACCCCAGACTGCACAGTAACAACCCCAGACTGCAGAGGAACAACCCCAGACTGCAGAGGAACAACCCCAGACTGCAGAGGAACAACCCCAGATTGCAGAGGAACAACCCCAGACTGCAGAGGAACAACCCCAGACTGNAGACAGCAGAGGAACAACCCCAGACTGCAGAGTAACAACCCCAGATTGCAGAGTAACAACCCCAGATTGCAGAGGAACTTGAGTTGGGGTGAGGAAAAGCAGCTGGTGTGAGCCACAACCACCCTGCCCTGCATCTGTTCTTTGTGCATCTCCCCCACCCACCAACACCTCTGGTGCTCCAGGAATGCTGTCCATGACCTCTCCATTCACTGACATTCCTGCACATTCCCTGGTTATTTGGACTCTCCAACCAATCTGCTCTACTTCTCTCTGCTCAGACCATGCTCAGTCTCACAGAATCACAGAATTCCAGGCAGGATTGGATTAAAAGGGACCTTAAATCTCACCCAGTTCCACCTCCTGCCATGGGCAGGGACATATTCCACTATCCCAGGGTGCTCCAGCCTGGCCTTGGACACCTCCAGGGAGCCAAGGGCAGCCACAGCTTCCCTGGGAATTCCATCCCAGCTCCTCCCCACCCTCCCAGGGAACAATTCCCTGCTCACATCCAATCCAAAGCTGCCCTCTGGCAGTTTTAAAACCATTGGAATATTGAAAAAAGTGCACAACCTCAACAGCATGATTTAAATGTCATCCTCTTGGCTGTAATTACACCCAGCTCCCAGGATCATGTGCTTACCCAGATTGTTGTGTGCTGGAGACATGGGGTTTGGTGATAAGTTTGGAGAACCTGAAAATCAAGAAGGGATAATTATTGCTATGGAATCTGCACCAGGAAAAATATTCACAGGATCTGCAGTGCTGCCCAGGCTTGTTGGAGGGACAACCCCCTGCTCACTGCAGTCTCATTTCTGACACTGCAGCTTCTCTGATGTTCATTACTCCTTACAGAAATATCAACTTGCTGCCCCTTCACAGGGAATTCACTGAAGTTTAACCCATTAATTTTCTAAACTGAGCAGCACTTGGCTGTTTTACTTCCAGGTACCATCCTGACAAACCCAGTTAGCTGGGCATTAAAGAGCTTGGGTGTACATTGCCAGACAAAATAAAATTAAAATCGTAACACTTTATATCCCCAATTCTGCTGGGTTTGGGACAATGGAGTATTGGATCAGGTTACACAGATCTGACCAAAAAGCTGTCAGAATTTTATCCTCCATCATGTAAATTTGCCACAAATTCTGGGCCTATATTTTCAATATCTGCTCTTGGATGTCCCAAGGATGCAGACAAATGGTGCAGCCCATTTTTACTTTTCCTTTCACACTGTTCTGAGCTGGTTCCTTTATTTTTTTTCTGTAATGAGGAAAGTCCATGACATCTGGACATTAATATGGTCTATATGAACATAATATATGGATTATTTGAACATAAATTAGGTACCCTCATTCCAAACCTGGCTACTTCTTTTCGTGGCAATGAGAGAAAACCTGGACATTCAACTTCCTTTGGGATACAGCCACTAAATGAAAAGCCCAAAGGTGACTCACCTGCATCCATGCTGGGGTTCATCTGGTGGTCACTGGTTTCTCCATCCTCACTCAAATAGCCTGGAGGAGGGGTCTCTGGAGGCACAAAATCATCACACTGTCAGTGCAACTGAAAAGTCTGGATTTTAGGCACCAAAACCATTCATTTTGTCATGCACAAGGAGCTCAAATTCTTTTTTATTACTTTTCTTTCTCAAGCTGCTGGAGGGAGGAGCCAGCACAGCCAGGGTGATATCCATATTTGTGAATAACAGAGGAGGGGGAAAACAAAAAAATCCGGATTTTCAGTCCCATGAAACTTTAAGCCATGGAGGCAGTTTTCTGTCCACATATTTCTCTTCTCCTGCAGTGCAGCTGCATAACTTTTCCATGCAAATAAGGTGTAAATTGCTTGTAAAAGAGATACATAAATAGAAGAGCTCAATTCCATCAGAAATTTGGAGAGTTTTACTCAAAATGGCTGAATTTCATTCAAATCTCAAACTGGTAAGGGAACATCCAGTTTAGATTTCACAATAAACTGAGGTTGTAGCACTGAATGAAGAAGTGAGTTTAAAACCAACAAAACAGAGCCACGAACAGCCCTGTTGAGTGCCCACATTTACAATTTCCAGCTATTTCTGCACTCTGTAGCTCCAGAGGAAGGATGGAAAGAAAGATTCCCGGTTTGGGATCCCCAGGCAGGATTCCCTGTGTTCTCTCACCCCTCCCTGTATGGAAGACACAAGGTACCTGGAATGTAGTTGCTCTGGGGCTCGATACCTGCAGGGAAGTTAGTGTTCTCTGGGATGGAGTGGCTGTAATCATCCAGGGGAGGGAATTCTGCTGGAATCTCTGCATGCCGAGGCACCAGCACCGGGGGCAGCACTGAGGAGGGAAAACAGGCAACAGCTTCCGAGTAAAGTCAGTGAAACAGCAGAAAACAAGGAGAAACCAGTGTGGAGTAACAGCTTTAAAGGCATGGAATACAAAGAGGGCTTGTTAAGGCTCAGGATTTGATGTTGGCCTCTGGAATAACAGCAGCAGGTGAGGATGTTGTTTATTCCCAGCTGGGAATGGGATAGAGCTTATCTGAGCACATCTGGTCCCTCTGCCCCCCTTCAGCTCTGCTTGAAACTCCATTTAAGAGATGCTGCACCCCATGATTCCCAAGGAATGAGTTTCCCATAGGATGGAGCAGGCAGGTGGGATTAGCATAAACACCCTGCCTGGCTCTGCAGATCTGTGCTGACACGCTGCAGCTCCAGATCAAAGTCTCTTCCAGAGGCAGGAGGAGACTCCAGAACAGGAAGCTGGGAGCTGTTCTTAGGCCCAGCTCAACAGTTTATCCTTCATTTAGCCCCAGCAGTGAGGGATGCACAGAACACTGCTATGGTTCCTTCTGTGAGTTATGTGCACACAATGCCACTCTGGGAACCTGGAATCTGCTCACTTGGATTTCATCAATTCCCAATTATATTTTCCTCCCCAAGTGCAGGTTCATAAATTATTCTACTTTATACAGTAAGGGATTATCACCAATAATAGACCCACTGTGCCTGGCAATGCCCTCAGAGATCAGGAGTGGCTGGGGAGGGCAGGGATCTCCTGGGAATGCCCTCAGAGATCAGGAGAGGGTGGGGAGGGCAGGGATCTCCTGGGAATGCCCTCAGAGATGCAGGAGAGGCTGGGGAGGGCAGGGATCTCCTGGGAATGCCCTCAGAGATGCAGGAGAGGCTGGGGAGGGCAGGGATCTCCTGGGAATGCCCTCAGAGATGCAGGAGAGGCTGGGGAGGGCAGAGATCTCCTGGGAATGCCCTTGGAGGTGCCTCCTGCAGCAGGAGAGGCTGAGCAGGGCAGGGATCTCCTGGGAATGCCCTTGGAGGTGCCTCCTGCAGCAGGAGGGGCTGGGGAGGGCAGGGATCTCCTGGGAATGCCCTCAGAGATCAGGAGAGGCTGAGTAGGGCAGGGATCTCCTGGGAATCCCTCAGAGATGCAGGGACAGGCTGGGGAGGGCAGGGCTGTGGTGGTACCTGGGGTCTC
Source organism: Buphagus erythrorhynchus (assembly GCA_013400855.1). NCBI lineage: Eukaryota > Metazoa > Chordata > Aves > Passeriformes > Sturnidae > Buphagus > Buphagus erythrorhynchus. The sequence goes on from VZTT01022551.1 coordinate 5,370, forward strand.
CACTCTCTGGTAGTGGTAGGGGTTGACACAGACTTCGTCCTTCTTCATGTTGAAGGCGAACTCGCACATCTCCATGGCGCGCAGCTCGTGGTGGCTGTGCAGGTCGGGCCAGCGCCACAGCCGGCAGTAGATGACGTGGGGGAGCCCCTTCCTGTGGGACACCTGCAGCCTCCCATCCAGGGACCTGCACAGGGACACAGGGGTGGGTGAGCCTGGAATTACCACAGGGACACAGGGGTGGCTCTGTCCTGGCATGGTCACCAACACCTGGCACGGTCACCAACACACGGCGCTGCCAGGAGGCTGCTGCTCATCTTCAGGGCAAGGATTTACCTCCAAAAGCAGTAAAATCGTGGAATGATTTTACATATTCCAGCCTGGTTTGGGTTGGAAGGACCCAAAGCCCATCCTTTTCCACTCCCTGCCTGGGCAGGGACACCTCCCACCATCCCAGGCTGCTCCAAGTCCCAATGTCCAACCTGGCCTTGGACATTCCAGGGATCCAGGGGCAGCCACAGCTTCTCTGAGAATTCCATCCCTGCCCCTCCTCACCCTCCCAGGGAATAATTCCTTCTCAATTTCCCATCTAACCCCACCGTCTTTTAGTCTGAAGCCATTCCTTGTCTCCACATCCCTTGCCCCAAGTCCGTCTCCAGCTCTCCTTTAGGCACAGGATGAAGCATCCACAACAAATAATATTTCTTTCATACAACAGCTCTGCTCTGGATTTACTTTTGGATACCTGGATTTTTCAATTTTTTCTTTACTATTTTATGGTTGATCAGGAGGCAGAGACAAAAGCTACAGCCAGTAAAAACACGACAATTCAGTGGTACTTCTTAAACACTGACATGTCCTAAACAAGCAGGGTTTGCTCAGCTCTCAAACATCTCTGCTGTGCTTGGAAAGGTGTTACATCTTCAAATGTAAACACAGATAGATGAATTTTCATTGGGACAAAACCAATATAGATACCTTTTATGTAAATTTATCTACTATGTCTATATAAAGTTCAGGAACCTTACAAACAACCAAGTTCATTTTCCAAGTTGCAGCCTGAAAGCAAATAAAGTGTGTTTTTAGCACTGCTTATTTTTATTTTTACATCTACCCTCCAGCTCATTTTTCACCCAATCCCATCCTCACCCCAGAACATCCTCTTCCTAGCAAACCTTCCTGGGAAGCAGGACAAGAGTTTTCAACTCCTTTCCAGCAGAGGAAAAAGCTGGAGCAGGGTCTCCTCCATCCTGGATGAATGGGAGCTGCCCCCAGGCACTTCCTTTGAAGTCTAACCCTTCATTTCCCTTGCTTTTCTAAATGACCCAAATGAAACACTTCAGGGCTTTGGTGAAATGAAATATTTCTCTTTTTTTAATCTGTCAAGGAGAGAGAAAAATAAAGAAAATTGAAATTTTACTCGGAATTATTTCCCCTGGTTCTTTGTGTTGGCAGCCGAGTTAGAAAAACAAAGCAAACCCAAAGCAAAACACACAAACAATTATTCCAAAGAGGTTGGGCTCATCTTGGCTGCCCTAAGAGAGTTTTCCCAAAAGTTCCTCTGGCAGAGCCTGGTACCACACACACCTTTGCAAACACTGCTGCAACAACAGGGAAGGCAAAACACAATTGATTCCAGCCAAAATTGGGGAATATTCCCAAGAAATATTCTGAGCTTCTGGAGAAAGTGGGAATTTTGGTGTTGATTCCATTGGAGCCAAAACTGGAGTGATGTGACCTCAAAACTAATCAGGTTGGAAAAACTTTTTTAAAAATTCATATGAAAATATTCACTGAATTTAGCAAAAAGAAGTGGGACAAGGAATAAACCAGGAGTGCTTCTCTATTATCTTTGCCTGCTTGGCAGCATATCTTACATCCAAGAGAGGAAAAAAGAGAAAAAAAGATGACTCTCTGAATGTGGGAAATGTTATTCCTGCTCCCAGTCTCCACCAGCACATGGACATAGTGGATTTGGGTTGGGCAGCTCAGGTGGGGCACTAACACAAAACGTGTTTGACTTTGGGGTTATTTCCAAGGATGGGGCTCTCCCTACATTCCCCAACAACAAAATTCCCAAAGGGCTCCTCCTGCCATCACCCCAGGCTCTGCCCAGAGCACACAAAGAGATAGAATTTTCTGCACTCTTATCTAAAGACACTTTTTTACAATGACAGAGCCATCTGGTTTATTTTCAAATCCAGCAACCTCTCCCCTCTATAAGAGATAAGGTAAAAGCAATGATATTTCCCCAAAGCCCTGGGGGTTCATTGGGTTTTTCTGGTTGGGAAATCTCTCCTCAGGCTCCTCACTGAGGGACTTGGCAGCTCCACTTCCTCCTGCTGTCCTGCCCCAAAACTCCAGGAGCATTTTCCTCAGCCCTCAAGGAATATTTTCTCCCAAGGAACAAACTCCTGGAGTGGCTGAGATGGGACAGGAGGTGAGAGGAGCCAGCACTGCTCTGCTCAGGACAGCCAGGGGTGACTCCAGCATGTGTCCCATGTGCAGAGCCATCCCATAATAAACTCCATTAAACAGCTTCTTCCCTCTCCTGGTCCTGTTCTGAAGCACAGGCTGATCCCAAAGGCTGATACCAAACCATCCAGGAGCTCAGCACATGCAGACTTCATGAAAATGAGCAGAATCCAACCCCAAATTTCCCTTGGGATGCTGAATTGTTCCTCCCTTTTACCTTTCCTTGAACCAGCCTGGGCTGAGCAGCTCTCCCTGTACAACTGCCTTGATACATTTATTATTCCATATTATTTAACAGCATTTCTTCTGAAATTACCATTTTTTTTTGCTCAAATTTTAGTACTGGATTGTTCTCTAAAAAGCAGCATAATTTATACTTTGCCATCCAAGTATTCCTACACTGCATGGAGTCCTTGAGAACCAAAAACCACCTTTAGGATGGAACCATCCTTAAAAGCCATTTCCTTGGGATATTTACCACACCAAGCTGCCTCTCCAAAGCCAAATTCTGCTCAGAGAGCAAAGGGCAATGGTGAGGCTTTAATGGCAAAACCAGAGAGGGGGGGAAAATGACAGAAACATTGAAGCTTTATTTTTAAACAATCTGTCTAAATTAAACAGGAGAACATTGCACAACCTGAATTTGATTTCCAGGCCTGATTGGGGTTTTTACTGCTTGTTTGGGGTTTGTTGTTGTTGAGGTTTTTCTGTTAGGTTTGTTTTGTAGTTGCTTTTTTTAACTGTATTTAATTTGTAAGATCCTGGATTGCGAAACACAAAAAACCCACCCCACGTTCTGAAAGGTTTTGGTTATTTTATTTGTTCCTCTTTGAGCATTTTGCAGCTATCTTTAGATGGATACTGAAACTTCCTTGCACCAATTCTCCTGCTTTAAAAGCAAAGCAGGGGTGCAAAAACCAGGAGTGCAAATTAAGGGAAATGATCTAAGCAATCAAGGTTGGAAAAATTCAGATTTAATCCATTAGAGATCCAATCCCTTCCCCATCAGTTTTATATCCCTCTCATTAATCTAGCAAAAGAGCAAAATGCCTGAAAAACTCAAGTATCCAGTAACACCAACACATGCAAAAAGGGAGAAGGAAAAAAAGAAAAACCATCAGGAAGAAAAAATGAAATTTTAAAAACCACGAGCAGGAGTTGGTTTGTAAACCCATAACTAATAAGTTGCTAGTTGCTCCAAAACTCACCAAGAACTGTGACCACAGGCTGTGATTTTCTCCTGAACACAAAACATGGTAAGTAGTTCCTTACAGGCCCTGCATCTGGGCTACAGAAGGAAAATCAGCATTTATTCTTGTAGCAGAATCTGGCTTTTGTGTGCAGAGCTCTGGAATATCCACAGGGCTCCACTGAGCACTTGGATAAAATCTCAACCTTCCCTCTACAGCAGCCAAATCAACAAGAGGGAATAAAAAATTGACCCACACAGCACATTTGTAAGTCCAAAGCTGATCCTTTGCCATCTCTTTCCCCTCAATTTGTTCAGAAATTTTCCAATTTCTGTGGCCCTTTTAACAGTGCTGTCATTCAAGGTCTGGAAATAGAAGTTCCCTGTGTCAAGCTGAGGTTTGCAATGCACTGCCAGAAAGGAAACTAATAATTAACACTCCTGTTTAAAATGTATAGAAGAGTAAAATAATTAATAAATGTGTAATTTATCAACATATCTCCATGGAGAGGGAAAGTTTTTACAACCTTGAAATGAATGGAGTTAAAGGGTTTTCCCAAAGCAAAAGAGAACTTTGTGGCAGATCCAAGACCAGGAGAGAAGAATGAATCTATCCCTCAATACTATCAATGATCACCCCTATTTTGTGCTGCCAACTCTCTCATCTGGTTTTTTCTTCCCACTAAAATCCTCTTTTGGATTTGGGAGGAAACCACACATCCTTTACAAAACAACCCACAGCACCAGCTAAAGATTTTTAAAGGTAAAGAGAAATTCATGTTTTCTTCTGGTGCTGCAGAATTCCTCTGCTCAAGCCTCGTTTGTCCCGGGTTTGCAAAGGAGCTGCTAAAAGCAAAATCCTCAATATCTCTTGTGGAAATGGTTTTTTACCTGCCTTCTTCCATCCCAGTCTCTGCAGCCTCCCCTTCCCCCTCTCCAGAGCTGAAGAACTCCAGCCCTGGGAGTTGATGTCAGGATCAGATTATGACAGCATGAGTCATTTATTAAGATTCCAGTAAGCTCTTTAGCAGGTGCCTTGAGACTGTATTTTTCAGAGTCTAATTTCACATTCAGACATAAGTACATTTTATTGGTTTACCATAAACTCTCTGCCCATTGTTGTCTCTCTCACCCTCTGCTGCTCCTGGATCCACAGAGCCCTGTTCCCCTTTCCACTCTCAGTTTAATTTACATTTCTTTAAAGCTATGGAAAGATCTCATTTTCTCATATATCATCAACTATTTTTCCCCTGTATTTTTTACTGATCTCTGTTATTTACACCCCTTCTGTTTCTGCCCCAGCTACAGCTTATTGGTTGGTGGCTACCAAACCCAACTCCCTCTCCTCTATTTTTAGCCATTTTGTATTTTATGCCCCTCCATTTCTTTCAGCTCCTCCTTTTCCTGATAGCCAGGAGCACAGCAAACAAATAAGATCCTCCAGAGACCCAAGCACACACCCTCCTACCCCAGAAAGGACCAGAATATATCCTAATGTTTAATTAAGGCTTAATCATAAACCCACTTCCAAACTTCCTAATATACACTCCAATATTTCTGCCTTTTCTCTACAGAAAATGAGGGGGAGAAATGGAATTTGAGGCTGGTTTTTTGAAGGTATTGCATCCCTGGTACCTCTAAATGTGAAACCCAGTTTTTCTAAGCAGACCTGGTCCTTTTATTTATGTCAGCAAAGTTGATTGGCCCAAATCTGTGTCAGACTGATGGAAATTTATTTGTGCTTGAGCCTTAAGGGTGCAGGGAGTGGACACAGGAGAGGTTTCTGAACGTGTCTTTTTGAAAAGCCATTTATCAGAGCTCGTCATTTCTTCCCAGAATCCCAAATTTAACTCCAAAGCTGAAATCCAAAACCCAACACACTTTCATCCAAGCAAACCAGCAACTTCCCCTCTCCCAGGGGATCCCAGGCATCCGTGTGCTTGGATGGGCAGGGCACTTCCATGAGGACAAAAGGGATGGATGGAAATGCCAAGGAAATTCAGATAATCTTCCATAATCCAGAGTGCATCCAAAACAAAAGCATTTCAAGGAAGACTGAATTACTGGAGCACAAGGCAATCAAAAGGAATAAATAGGCAAAAAAAGCTGCTGTAAAACTCAGTTATTATGTCAGCCTCCACGGTACTTACACTGATTTACATTTAATATCTAGTTTCTATGTGCATCTTCTTGATGCTGTAGGGAAAAAAATGCTCCTATTTTCACTGAAATCGAGAGAGTTCTGCAAATCAGCATCAGCTATTGATATAACCCAGATAAACCAGAGCAAGAGAACCCAGGAAAGAAAGGAAAGAGAAACTTTTGCTGCACAGTGCTTGGACAGAAGCCTCACACCAAGAACTGCTGCCCCAAATATGTGTGTGCTAACAAAAGCAAAAGGCATTATCAGAGGGAGTGTGGAAAAATGACATTTTTAAGACCTTGGCCTCCCCTTCACAATAAATACAATTCCCAGTGCCTTCAACAGAACCTCCATATAAATACCAGAGTCGGAACTGGCTCCTCAGACAAATGTTTGTGCATTCTATCAAGCTGGGACAAAGCCAACATTTCTTATGGAAACATTTCTGGTGGTCCTGGACAAAGAACATGTTTACTTTATAGCAGATATAGCTAAAAATACATTGTGCTCCAGCCTCCAATTATCTTGTTTGGAATAGTTTGAGGCTACTCGAGGTTCGTTGCTGTTATTTTCTTTATTATATAGTGAAAATGTTGCTGCTTTTCCTGTAATTTGAAAAGCAGCTATTTCCAGGTTTGCCCATCTGTGTTTGGACCTCCCCCGCATGGATAATGAGATCCAGGGTGAAATTTTCCAGAGTTCCCATCTCCCATTTTCAAGAGCAACTTAAGGCAGAGATCAATGCTCTGCTGGAATTACAGAGGCCTTTTTCCCTTCATGCCACTGGCTCTGTGTTCTGTTGCTTTTCAAGCTGGGTTAGCAGCCACTCAGATATGTAATTATTTGCACAACCAGTAGCAATTAACAGCACACCACAAACAAGGGGAGCTGGTCCCACAAACTTCCTCCAGCCCCTCCTCAGGGATGTCCTTTGGGATCCATCCCACACGTGCTCAGATGCTCCATGAGGGGATCTGGGCTCCTTTAAATAAAATCCAGTTTGCTTACAACAAACTTTCTGGGTTCCTTATCAGCCTCTCCTCTTTTTCCCAAAGAATTATTTCTCCACCTCTCCATTCCAAAGAAGCTTTCCCAGCTCCAGCATGGCAGTGAATCAGTTGTGGGTGAATCATTTCCCATGTACAGATTCCCACAGGCTTTCCCCCCTAATCCCAATGACACAGAGTGACCCAAACAAACCCTGGAGTTTCCACCAGGAGTTTTTCCACCAGGAGTTAACACAAAGGTGTGTGCTGAGGTGAAAAGGGTACTGGAAAAAGGCTCTGTTAATTTTACAATTCTGAGCTTGTGAGTCACCAGTGATGCAGGAGAAGTCCAGCCCCAAAAGAGCAGGATGTCTTCAGGGAGCACTGCAGATTTCAGATGAAATGGCTCATTAAAAGCTCACACCAGTTAATATTTTACAGTCTCTTCTCTCTGTAAATACCAGTGAAATCAGAGCCCGGGTGTGTTTGGAGGAAGCACTTTGTAAACTCCTCTGTCTCATAATCAGCTTTTACAACACCTCTCAGGAGGCTCAGGGCAGACAGGAGGTGCTGCTGCTTTTGGGGTTATTACTCTGATTTGGGGACTTGTTCTGTACAATAACAAAAAAAAGTTATTTGGACCAGAGAGGTGGAAAAAGCTTCAGCTGAAATATTTTTTCCCCCCACCTCAAACTCTGAGCAGCAGAAAGGAAGCTGTGTATGGGGCCTACCTGAAAGCTTCCTTTCTTCCTGTGACTCTCCAGAGCAGGGGTAAGGGTTGTTTTCAGGCTGCAGCAGAAGTCACTCCCTCTGCCACCCCCTCCAGCCAAGATAATTATCTTATTCATGGAAGCCAAATTCTGCCTCCCTAAATTACAGATTATGCTTTAAAAAACTGAAAAACTTTGAGAAAAGGAGGGGGAAGAGTATCTTATCTTCCCTATGCTGCAAGACACAAGGAATTCTCTGCTCGCCAAAAATGTGATTTTTCCACGGTGTTGCTGTCTGGATGCCCCATTTCCCTCTCTCCTTCACTCTTCCCTGCCCTGGTGCTCCTGGAGTGAGGATGTCTAACTCCAAAGAGCTCTGACTAATGCAGGATGTGTGGGAGAGCAGCTCCATGAATAAGAGCTCTCCAAAGCACCAGGATCACGCTAAGTCACTCTTATCACCCAAACAGGATCTGCAGAGTGTGTGCGTGTTCCTGTGAGGGTTTGGTCATTGCTATTGCTCCCTGGAAATCCAGCTGGGGTGACAGAAAATGCAGCAGGAAAAAGCAAGTGGCTGAAATCAACATAAATATCTTATTTTCATGTAAATGTCAGTAGTAATAAAATCTTGACGCAAGAAGTGATTAAAGAACAGTTCAGAAAAAAACCCAGCATGAAAACAGGTCACCTTTCAACCACCACAGGACACAGAACTGCTCCCAAATGAGATGTTTTTCCAAAGTTTTCCATGAGGTGTCCACTACGAACAGCTGAAAATATCAACTGCATCCAAACTCACATTTAAGGAACAGAGAGCCATTTCAGATACCTTTCCTGTTGTCAGCTCCCCCTTCCCTCCCTCCAAACTCAAAAGAATATTTGATATTCACGTCCTGGGAACCTCACTGGATAAATGCTTAAACATTGAGCTTAAACCAGATCTGGAGCTTGCCAAGGAGAGGGAATGAGGAGGGAAGCAGACCCACAGGTAAATATTAGTTAGTACTTGAAAAAGCCAGAGCACATTTTAAAGCTGCTTTTGATTTTCACCAACCTCACATCGTCCTCTGTCAACCCCTGGAAGGCCAAGGTGACACAGGGGGACAAGCACCTGGTGTCTCTGGCAGCTGCTCCAGGGGGACAGTGACACAGCCAGGCAAATGATGGGAAATGGCCAGCAGAATTCCAGAAACAAGGGATGTTTTTCTCCCTAATTTCCTTTCTGGCCCTTCCTGGCTGGTGCCAGGCACACAGGAGGCGGGCTGGGCTGTGTGTGTGGTTCTGGCACTCTCCAAAGGGACAGGGAATGCTTTTGGGAATGCTCTCCTCCTCCCTGCTCCCACACAGGCCTCACACCTTCCTGGGCAATAATGCCACATAAAGGCTGGAAGTTCTTGGAAGCCACAGGAGAGATCCCACCTGTCCTGAAGCAGCAGCCCAACAGCCCCTGCTGTGCCCTGACTGGGAATCCAGAGAAGACAAAACAATTTCCAGTTCTTTCAAATCCTTCACTGTTTTCAGCATTCTACAAGTGCACAAATAGATCTGTTCATCTCTGTGGTGCAGCCAGGATGAGAGGGACACCAAAACTCTGTGTGACAGCTAACACCAACATCCCAGCACTCTGATGTCACCCTGAGACCACCACTGCTTGCTCCACATCAAAGTTCTGGGGCAAGTTAATCACTCTGCAGATGAAATGCAGACAGGAGACCCAGGAACACCACCCAGCTCCTCTAAACCAACACGATGAGGCACAGAGGGGTAACTCTCAATTATGGCCTTTTTCTGTCTCCTCTGGAGCACAAAATGCACTTGCTGGGTGCCTGGTGACTCAGAGAACAGAGGGATTTCCACTGAATCATCCACGTGGTTTTAAGCACCCTCCAGGTTGTGTTGATGGGAGATGTCTCACTACCTACACCTTCCCTAAATACTGTCCAGGGCAGGAGAGTGAGGGACACAGCACAGACCAAGGGTGCAAAAGAGCAGGAATCCTCTGGGAATACCTGGATGCTACAAAAAGGAATAATGGGCAAACACAGATGGAGCAGCACTGCTCACTCCCACAGCATGTGAGCATGGACTGAAACTACACAAAGATAGGGAAACAATGGGATAAGTCACAAATATTTGACTTCACAAGTCAAGACAGTTTTCTTTCCCCTCCCCTCGTGACTAAGCCTTTGGTCCACACACCCACTCCATCCTCAAAAAAACAACTTCGTGAAACAAATGTGATTGCTCTAAAATACACAGAGGCAATGACCAAGCAGCCTCCCCCTCACAGCACTCAGCCTCTATTTACTGAGAGTCTGCACCGTCTGCTCTGTTTGTAACAGGATCCAACTCCCCCTCTCAATGAGACATTAAACAAGTCCAACCCCTCTCCACCTTCCTTATCCCATTCCCAAACCTCCAAGCCTGCAGACAACATCCTTCTCCCAGATGAACTTGCTGCAATCACTCCTAGCTGCTGCCAGGGGAAGGACACTGCTGTGTCCAGTGTGCCAGCTGATCCCAAACCAGCCCTCAAATCCATGCCAAGGGCTGTGCCAGGGGCTCTCCCCTCGAGGAGAGCACTGCCAGCTCCATGCTCAAACCCTGTGCCATGCCTTAATGGGTTAAACTGGCACAGGGGAGATTTGGATTCAACATAAGGAAGGAATTCCTGCCTGGGAGGGTGGGCAGGCCCTGGCACAGGGTGCCCAGAGAAGCTGTGGCTGCCCCTGGATCCCTGGAAGTGCCCAAGGCCAGGCTGGACAGGGCTTGGAGCAACCTGGGATGGTAGAAGGTCCCTGCTCATGGCAGGGCAGAAGTGGCAATGGATGAGATTTAAGGTCCCTTCACCCCAAACCTTTCTGTTATTCTCTGATTCTGCACCTCACCTGTATTGTGTCTCTCTGTGCTGCTGGGGGAATGGCAAAGCCACTGCCTGCACCTGCAGCCAGAAATCCGAGGTTCAGCCCCATCCTGGCACAGACTTGCTGCATCAAATCTTATTCTATAAACTACTCACCATCCAGAACCACTGCTCCAGGCCACCCCTAGGAGCCTTCCCAGCCCTTTTCTGTTTGATATATTTTCTTATGCAAAAGTCAAAGAAAAAAAAAAAAAAAAAAAACAAACCTCTGAAGCAAGTGAAGACCTACCCCTTCTTTTTCCTTTCAGCAATCAAAACAACTTGCCTGTCCTTGTGTCATCCCAGCTAATCTCTTCCTCCACTCTGGCACATCAGATAAATATCTTGTTCCTCCAACCCATCAGAAAACACAGCTGCTAAAATTATCACTCTGACCCATCAATCACCCTCCTCTCTCACACTGTCCCATATCTTCTCAGAGGTATTAAGTTCAAAACCTTGTCCTCAAGGCACTCCAGCCCTCTTTTATAACACACTTGAGAGCTCATACCAACAGCAGCTTCTCCCAAACTCCATGTCCAAGCTGGACATCCCCCACATGCTTCCCTCTGGCTTTTCCTTCCCTCCCACCTGGGCCCCTCTCCCTGTTTTTGGCAGCTTTCAGCATTACAGGGCTGCAGAAATTCCTTCCAGCCCTGAAGAGATGGAAGGATGATCCTTCACCATCTCGTTTCCTTGGGAAGGCTGATTAAACTGAGAGCACCAACCAGGATCACCACGATGCAAGCTGACAAAAAGGGAGCAGATAGTGCGAAATTATTGAAGTAATTAATACAGCCCATGGTTACAGTTTTCCCTGGATATTCCCAGGAGTACTGCCTTGCATCTTTGAGCCTGCCAGCTCCTCAGTACAGGGACAATCTGTATTTCTCCCTCTCTTCTAAAGCAATAAGCATATTCTTGGCAGCTAAATTATTAATAAGGAACAAATGGTAATTGATTTATAGATGAGCCTGGAAAAGAGGATTTGTCTTCTTCAGTCTTTTAAGTCACCATGCCCACATGGCTTTGTGCTGGTTCTATCCCCTCCAAAATGTCCCACCCAGACCTGTAATGCAGCACATCCTGCTCCAAATGATCTGTGGTTATGTGACCCCTTTACCTCTGTTGTATCTGACCACAGACCAGATATTGCAAAAGAGAAACAAAGTCTCATTGTTCCTTCTGTCTCCCTTCTCTTCTCAGCCAGCAAGAAAAAGCTTAACTGGATTAGTTCTTAAGACTTTATTTTTATCCATTTTGAGTTTGTGAGAAAAAAAAAAATACTCATGGAAAAGATGAGTTTTGAATTCAGGCTTTGAATATGCTGAGCTTGGGGAATTAGCTCTCAGTGCTGGTGGAAAGTTCCACAGTTCTGGCCCAGGATTTCACACCAGAAGTCTCAGTCCTGCTCCTTAGAGCACGACTTTCTCACATTTCAGCTCCAGCACTTGCAGCAACAATCTGCACTCCTGTTCTGCTGCCTGACCTGAGCATCTCCGGGATGCCCCTGCACAGATCTGGGCTCCCTTGTGAGAGCAGCTCCTCCACAGGCTGCTCTGTTTATTGGAATTACCAGCACCACACACCCTCCCCACAGCTTTCACAACATTGCCCACAACTTGTTTGGCACCGAGGACTGAGCAGCAGCCAGCCTGCCACAAACTCAACCTTTCTGAGCCTTTACTGAAAGCAACCCAAAGTTTGTTTCTAGAAACATTATGGAGATGACATGTAAAACACACAGCACTGCTGCTTAAAGGCTGGCTGAATCCCAAACAATGGGAGCTCTTCCATGAGGCAAAAACAGACCTTCAAAGGCTTGTGGGCAAATATACTGTCACTGAATATTTTGTCATGGAAGCAAGAGCCTAAAAATACAGCAGGAGCAGATAATGCAGTGCGACAGCCCGGCACACATCCTGCCTGCACTCTGTAAACAGCCCGATGTGAACTGGCACCATTGTACAAATCAGGCCACCCATACCAAGAAGTAGGACAGTGGTTTGTGACCAACTGCAGCCTCCATCCCAGAGCCCTGTGCTCCTCCTGCAGCCTCCATGACAGAGCCCCTGTGCTTCTCCATCCCAGATCCCCTGTGCTCCTCCTGCAGCCTCCATCCCAGAGCCCTGTGCTCCTCCTGCAGCCTCCATCCCAGAGCCCTGTGCTCCTCCTGCAGCCTCCATCCCAGAGCCCTGTGCTCCTCCTGCAGCCTCCATCCCAGAGCCCTGTGCTCCTCCTGCAGCCTCCATCCCAGAGCCCCTGTGCTCCTCCATCCCAGTGCTCCATGTTCCTCCATCCCAGAGCCCCTGTACTCCTCCATCCCAGATGCCCTGTGCTCCTCCATCCCAGAGCCTTGTTCTCCTCCATCCCAGATGCCCTGTGCTCCTCCCTCCCAGAGCCCTGTTCTCCTCCATCCCAGAGCCCCTGTGCTCCTCCATCCCAGATCCCCTGTGCTCCTCCATCCCAGAGCCCCTGTGCTCCTCACCCCACAAATCCCGCTGTGTTTGGGAACAGTGGTGGGAAGCTCTGGGGGGAGTGTGGCTGGG
>VZTT01022551.1:18406-54876 GCA_013400855.1 Buphagus erythrorhynchus
CCTCCATCCCAGGCCCCCTTGCTCCTCCCATCCCAGAGCCCCTGTGCTCCTCCATCCCAGATCCCTGTGCTCCTCCATCCCAGAGCCCCTGTGCTCCTCACCCCACAAATCCCGCTGTGTTTGGGAACAGTGGTGGGAAGCTCTGGGGGGAGTGTGGCTGGGTTGTCTCAGGAGTTGGGAGAGGTGAGGAAGGGGCACTTTGGGGTCCCATCCCTGCACCCAGAGCTGCACCACACCCTGCCCACAGCAGGAAACCCAGCCAGGGGATGTGCTGATTCACCACAGGGTTGTAATTCTGAAAATACTTCTCCTCCTCCTCCTCCTCCCTGCCAGGGACGGGCTGTTGGTATCTCCTTTCTCTCAGCACAAATCAAAGATAAAACATGAGTGCCCCAGATAACTGGAATACATCATATTCTGCATTCCTTGCTCCCATTTGCAATATTTGGGCTTGAAGGGGAAAATATTTTGTTTAACATAAATGAGGGAATGGTAAAAGCCACACCACATTGAAAAAAGTGAGGCTCTGGGGACACAGTTCACCAACAGAGCAAAGTGAGATGAATTTCTTGTTCTAGCACATAAAGCTTAGCTGGATTTGGTAATTAAACCCATGTTCTCAAAATCTTCAGGTGCTTTTTAAGTGTTTTACCCTTATCAGAATTGTCCCTATTGCTCTCAATGCTTTTCTGTAAATACAAGTGGCAAGTCCCTGCTGTGCAAGTGAGCAAGGATACTGGAAACACTCCAGGAGTTCCAACACCACAAAAACAGATGTCAAAACTTGAAATCATGAATGCAGCTATGCATAACAGTTCCCAAAAAACAAAACAAAAAAAAAAACTGAATGAGCCTCGGGTAGAACCCAGGAGCATTCAGACAGTTTAATCTGTGCTCAGAACCTCCCCTGTGCCCAGAGCTACAGAAAGTTCTCAGCTGGAAGAGGGTGTCCAGAAAAGCAAACAAAAGCAGCTCCCCAAACCTGAAAGGTTTGTTTCCTTCCAGGAGAGCTCTCCAGCTGAACCTGTGTGTGCTCATTTGCACATGGAATGAATTCAGCAAATTCCATTCCAGCCCTTCACACTGCTGGCTCTTGAGGATGCTGATTGTTTTATGGCAGCACCCACTAATCCCTGCTAAATCCCAACCAAATATCAGCCCTAATACACAACCAGCAGAGAAGAGAAAGTCCCTGACCCAGGAATTTCCATTTACAGCAGGATGAGCAGGTAAATGAGACAGACAAACAGGAAGGAGCAGCTGTCCCAGGAGCTGAGTACCAGGGTGTGAAGTGGCTTCATGGGGAAAAGAAATTAAAAACATCCCCATCCCATTCTTCCTACAGCAATTAATCAGCTTTCACTTTCCAAACACGGGTGCTGAAGTTCAGGTGAGCAAATCCTGGGAAATACACGGTTTCTTTTTACAGGTAGGTAAAGAAAAGAGGGGAAAATACATGCTAAGAACTAAAAATATACATTTTTCTGAAAATCAGAGTAGCATCAGGAAGGGAAATGTGTGTATGAGTAAAGCAAAGAGCACCAACTCTTTCTGCTTTCCTCTGCTGATCACCCTTGATAAATTACCATGGCTCTTTGGGGATTCTTTTAAAATCTGCTTTTTATTATTTACTTGTATCTTTTAGGAAGATAAGATTGTCTCTGCCTTTGAAACTTCCACAAGGGCCACACACTCCCACACAGAAGGATTTCACTGCTACAGAAGCTCTGGCTGCTCAGCCAGATGCTACTTAGTAATAAAAAAAGCAAGGTGGATGGTTACAAGAGGCACTGATATGTAAACCATAAAAAAAAAAAAGGTGGTATTGGGTTTTTTAGAGCACTTGGTGTTAAGAATAAAATAAAAATGAAATTGAATGAAAAATAAGGGAAAGGAAAGGAAAAAAAAGGAAAGGAAAGGAAAGGAAAGGAAAGGAAAGGAAAGGAAAGGAAAGGAAAGGAAAGGAAAGGAAAGGAAAGGATAAAATAAAATATAATAAAATAAAATATAATAAAATAAAATATAATATAACTGAAAGGGCTGGAGCAGGGCCAGGCTGCCCAGTGGGGGAATCCTTCCCTGACCAAGGCTGCTGCATTCCTGCCTCACAAGTGAAGGTGCATCCAGTGGCTGTGTCAGGTGCTGGCTTGGCAAAAGCATTTCCTGCTAATGGGCTCTTAATTGTTTTCTGACAGACGTGAGACATTCCCCAGAGGGCTGTGGAGCCAGGAATCCGGAATGCACGGTGCCATTTGTCACAGGGGTGTGGAGCAGCAGCCACCTGCTCCCCAGCCCTGCCATCCCCACCTGCTCATGGGCCTGGAAAGCCCCATGAGGTGCCCAGGGAACCTTGGCATTCCAGAAGCCTTGGAATGTGCTTGGAATGTGGGGGGCATTTGCTGGACTTTGTGCATCAGCTCCATTCATTTAACTGTTCCATCTGAGCATGGCCTCAGAGGGCCCTGCAGAATTCCTGCATTGAGGCAGAGCTTTGCTGTGCTCAGTGAGGATGAAAGGGACTTTGAAATCTTAAAACACTGCTGTTCTCTTAGATAATGAAGTGTTTTAACAAATAAAAATAACATTTTATTTCAGCCCCAGCAGGCAGTGCTGTCTGAGGTACCTCAAGGCAACAGCTATGAATTCTGATTTAAAGGGAACATTCACCCCACTCTGCTCTAAGTCTATCTGAATAAAAGCCAACTTATTTAGCATTTTGCTTCCTGCTGCAAAATTCCACTGTTGTAGGCCTGGCCTGTGAGATGAGGAAAAACAACATGGAATATCATGTGTCACTTCCTTTTCATGCCATGCAAACCTAGGCTCAGCTCAGGGGTGGTACAGGCACCCTCCTTTCACCTCAGTTTTCAGGCACAACAAATTAACAAGGGTGGGCCTCCACTCAAAGCAACTTTTCTTTAAAGCTCTGTCTTCATCAAATCCCTTCAGAAGAAGTTAATTTGAATGTATTTAATTTTACTTGGAGACTGATAATAGCTCGAGTGTATTGCATCATCTTCACTAGAACAGTAATGTCTTTTAAGTTTCTTTTTAGTAGCTGCCTCAGACATGCCTTAGATAATTTTGTTGGCCAACTGAGGACTAATGCAAGACATATTCTATGAATAAATGCATTTCCAGAGCCTCAGTCTCAGAAGGTGATTTTGTAAATGGCCAATGAGAAGTGCCTGCTTTGAAGTGTTCCTGGAACTTAAACCACTGATCAAATTCTACCAAAAAAGGCTCAGAGAAATGTTACTTCAGACTGGGTTTATCTTTCCTATAAATGCAAATTACTGCATTAAAAACAGAACTTTCCCCTATTAAATGTGCACTTTCACAGCTTGGGAGTATTTAACTGAGGTGCTTAAAGTCAACATTTCATTTTCTTTCTTGGAACAGTTGAGAAAACTCAAAGCCAAAGTTTTCACTGGATAGAAAAGGTAACTCCAAATGTTGTTTCCCCAAAAATAAAGGATGAATTTGCACCAGCCTGTGTGAAGGACCCAGTGACACAGAGTTAACATCACTCCAGCCTGCTCTGCTCTAGAAAGGATTTCCCAGCCAGCAGCCTCCTGGTTTTGCCTTATCCAAAAGGCTCCTGATGTTTCCTCCATGGCTGAGGATCCAGAGATTTCTGCCCTGCTGGTGGAAATCATTGCACAAGGTCCATGGGAAGGGGAAAAGAGACTTTTTGAGCTCTGTGGGAGCCTCTGGGCACTGCCCAAACCCCCAGCAGGGCATTTACTCTCTTATTTCAACACATTTAATTTGATTGTCCACCTCCTGAAGCAATCCTGGCCCAAACTGCCCAAGCCCAGCTGGGTTTGTACTTCACCAGTGCAATCCCAGAATACTCTGCCCAAAATTCAGCACAGCAGAAAATGCACCAGGTTCATCCTATCACAGCACTCTAAAAACAGCCTGGTGGATATTTTGGGGAGGAAATAGACAGTGGAGCTTGGTACACAGAAGGATTAACTGTATTTTTCTGAGATCATTTTACTCTGCTTTGTCACAACATTAGACCTCTTTGACTTGTACTTTACACAGAATGTTTACAACATGTGAGGGCAAATTTAGTGATATATATATTTTTCAAACTTTCACACAGAGATTCCTTTTTCAACAGTAAAAATCCTAGGACTTTCCATAGGCACAAAGCTCCAGAATGGCATTGCTGGCTGGTGTTAATGCACAGCGAGGCCCTGCATTGCTTCAAGAAGAACCTTAAAAAAAACCCACCAAGGGAAGCCACAAAAATACACCAAAGCAGCCCCAAACTCAGCAGATCAGAAATGCCTCCCTTTAAATCAGCAGACATTTCAAAGAAAGCACACAATGGTGCTGCCAGCTCTCTCTAGATGGAACATTTTGTTTCAAAAAGCTGTTTTACAACCAGGCTGGGTTTTTTTTATTCCTCATCAGGATCACAGGAATCCTCAAGACACCAGAGCTGAGAAGTGTCAGCACTGCACAAAGAGGCTTCAAGGAGGATGGGAGGCTTTCAAACACCTCCCCAGGGAAAAGCCACCTGGGCTCTTCCCAGGGGTGGTGCAAGAGTGCTGCTACTCCACCTCTGATGGCATTATTTATTATTCCTTGGGATCACAGCTTTGCTGCTCTCATTTTGCTGTGGTTTTCCTAACATTAGGCTTTTATAGGAGAGTTTTGCAGTAAGTTTGTGGGAAATGACATCACCAGCCCTCAGTTCAATCAGTTTAATACAGAAAGCTGCCTTCAAAAGAGCTTTTAAAAGACATTTTTTGATGGTTCTTTAGGATTTGAAAAAATGCTAGTGCATCCAAGGCTGTAAAGTTACATAAAGAACTTCCAATTCAAACATCTGAACACTGATCCATATTCATTCTCTGTGCTGCTAATTAACCACAATTCAGCACTGTGTTTATTTTAGCAGTATGGCTGTCCAGGATCCACCTTCCAGAACCCAGCACTAACCAGGTTCCATTAAACAGAATGTTCACTGCCACACTGGAAAAAATTCCCATGGAATCACTGGTTTGGCTTCTACCAACAGCACAAAAGGCAATGGGCTCTGGAAGTCTCCACTCAGAAAAAGTGAAATATTTCTCAAGAAGCTGATAGTGATAATTTTGGGAGAATAATCAGGTTTTTCAGTACAGAGCAGAAGCTGAGGAACAAGGAGAGGGCCAGGCTGGGAGGGAGGCTCAGCTTTCCTGTGCCTCTTGTCACAATTTGTCCCCAAAAAAAGCAACTAAACCCCCAGGGAGCAGCGAGTTCCAGAGGAGCCCTGTGGTACAACATCTGGAACAGGAAAAAGGCACAAAGGAGCAGAGACAGGAAGGCGAGAGGCACAATGGGCTCTTTTAAAATAGACGATAAAATGGCACAAAAAGGACAAATCTCAGTGCTGGGGCTGCAGCTGCTGAGCAAGGGGTTTTGGAGATGAGGTAAATAAAATAAATCTGAGGTACCTTGAGAGCTGCACGTTGGGAAGGAGGGCTCAGCTTCCCTGGCACTGAGAGGGTGTGAAAGGATCCCACTCATTGCACTGCCAGTTCACTTCTCTTCACACTTCTTTTTATTGTCCATGTGATATTAAACATTCCTACACAGGAAAAGGTCCCATGCAGCATGCAGAAACAGAGCACACTTCTAAATAACCATTGCTGGGCTAGCTTTGTTTGGTACACAGCAAGAATTGCTTTTTAAATGGCATTTTGTGATAGATTACAAACAATGAGATCTTGATGGCTGGGAATGAAGGGTGATAAATGAAGGTCAGTGTCACCATGAGCTTAACTGGTACTAATGGCTCAGCAGGCAGCAGTTACAGAATAGTCCAAGCTGGAAGGAACCCACAAGGACCACTGAGTCCAACTTTTAATTAAATGGCTCTTATGGGTGGCACAATACCAAAAATATCAAAGCGTATGTTCTCCATTGATGAAAAAATGCACATTTCCAGTCATGATGCCTGAAAGTCACAAAGTAAAAGCAACTTGCTACGCCAAAAAACCAAACCCAAGCCCCCAGAACAACAAATAGAGAACAAACCTTGTGAAAAATTGATGGTTTGACCTTGTCAAAATTGTGGGCTGCATGTACTCACCACTCCTTGTGGGACCACATTCCCAAAGAACAAGCTCTCCTTCATGTGGGGTGTTACTGATTTAAATGATTTAGAAAGATTTTTTTTTCTCCTTGTTCTTTCTCCCACCAATTGTTCCTTGTGTTTTGGTTCTGTTTATGCAATCAAGGCCTTTCACTCTTAACCACGACCCAGCTCCAGCTCCATTGAACATTTGGACTCTGTGTTATTTGCTGGTGGACAGGGGAGCACAGGGCCGGGTTTCAAACTGGCAGAAATCCCATACAGAGCTTTGGGACTCTCTTCTCCCCCCATTAAATTGAATTAAAGTGTGTTTCTTGTGATCCTTTTTTTTGCCAGAAGCCCTACTGTTGCTGCAGCAGTATCACTAAGGATGGCTTTTACACCATGATAAATTAATTAACATTTATAAGTGATATAAAGTTATACTGGCAGGCTCTTTAGTTACCTTGGAGAACACCACTAAGGCACAACACTCTGCAGTAAAACTCAGCTTTTTGGGGACATTTCCAAGCTTGGTTAAACTGTTAAAGCAGGTTGGAGCTGCCCAGAAGCCAGAGCAACACAGAACCAACTTAGCAGGGGAGTTGGACTGGAGCATCTCCAGAGGTCCCTCCCAGCCCTGTGGGATTCTGGAATCTCCTTTCCAGTGGGGACTGAGTCCTAGAGCTCCAGAGCAGATTCCCACTGCTCTCTCCCAAGCTGCTGGGGCAGAGCCTGTTCCCTTCTCCTCTCACTGACCTGCTGAAAGAGGGAGAAGGGTTCTGCTGGATGCTGGGGCTTGGCAAGGAATGATCACTGTCCCTGGTTTCTGCACCAGCTCAGCACTGGGTACCCAGCAGGCAGAGCCATTCCCATCACAGTCACTGTCAGCCTCAAAAGATCATGCTCCAGGAGGAGCTGCAAGCTGCTCAGATCTAGCAGAGCCCTCCTTTTTACACCCTTTCCTTCCCTTGCCTGTTGCTGTCACAGCCTGGTCCTGCCCATCTGTGCACGACAAAAACACATCTGAAGTGCCAGATCTGCAATAGCAGAGGTGCAGCCAAAACATCACATGCCTCTGGGGAAACTCCCACAACATTTAGTGGCAAATCAGGACACAGACTGATAAAAGAGCCTCTGTACTGGGAGGACACCCTCCCATGAGGCAGAGTAATACAAAATAATTGACCAAAATTATCTGAGTGAAGTCACTGAGAGACCAAACACTTCATCAATAAAATTTCAAAAATACTTGTGACTCCAAAATTTAACTCATGGCTTTACTTTGCCTTAAAAATACCTTACCAATAAACATATTTACTCATTGCTCTTTTCCTCCTCCTCCTTATCTGCCCATGATTCTTGACAAGACAAGTTTTGATTCCGAAAAATTGGAATTAATTTCTTTTGGGGAAAAAGAAAAAAAAGTTCTAAGTAATCCTGCTTGATCATCCTCAAGCAACCTGCAAGGTATCCAATGCTTTTCCAACTGCTAACACCCCTGCTGGCACACCCTGACCCATTATTAGGGATTTTCCACCAGATCAGTCCTACTTGAGCCACTCTAGGAAGCAGTTTGGGTTTTAGGTCAGCCTTCTCTGCAGTTTGCTCCCTGCCATGCCACAGGGATGCTGCAATGCA
This sequence comes from Buphagus erythrorhynchus, assembly GCA_013400855.1. Lineage (NCBI taxonomy): Eukaryota > Metazoa > Chordata > Aves > Passeriformes > Sturnidae > Buphagus > Buphagus erythrorhynchus. The sequence goes on from VZTT01022551.1 coordinate 26,124, forward strand.
GCCTCTGCCCCCTGCTCTATCCCCAAAAAGAAACATTGCTCACCACACTGCAATTCTACACAAGGTTTTCAAGAGCATTCAATTTTCCCTTCTTACACCATTACACAACTTAATGCCCACAATAACCTGAGAAATAAAGTTTTATCTTAAATGTAATTATGCAATTCTCTGGCTCCCATTTCATCAGACAAGTCCACTTCTGATACACTTTAACACACTTGTCTCAGTGCCCCAGGGAATGATTTGCTCCATTTCAAAGCAAGGAAACTGAGGCACAGGGACACTCATAGACCTGGAGGATGACAAGAACAGAAGTGCAACTCCCCAGGTTCTCTTGGGCCACATGTGCAATGCTGTCCCCCTATCACACATGTGTGTTCTTTGAGAAAATAACTGCAACAATAAATAATAATAAACTTTATCTTGTATCTTGCAGTGACAAGATAATACTTCATAATAACTTACAGCATGAAGATTAACATTTCTTACATATATTCTGTTGTAAAACAGACATGTCTAATATTTACCCTGGTTGTTACAGCCCTCCTGCCCAATCCTTGGAGCAGTGTGTGTAGATCAACTGTGCAATGCTCACATCCTTCTCACAGCACAGCCACCCCTGCTGCATCAGCCAGAGCCCAGGACAGACACAACCCCAAAAAACAACTCCCTTGCTCCTCTCTGCAGACTTAGGACTTGATCCAAAGCTCAGGAGGAGTCTGGGAAATGCACACAGGCTTTGGATCAGGTCAGTCATGTCTGTGTACAGATTTGCTTATGATAATTTTAAAAAAAAAAAAATTAAAAAATCTTCTCATAGTCCAGGGCTTCCACGTCATTCCCATGTTGCTCCAGCAGTGAATTCTGTAGATTGCCCTTGACCAGTCACCCTCTCTGGGTCTCTCACAGGTCACTGGGAAAATGAAATACTGACTCCTCCCTTGCAAATGTTCATGTCTCTGTCCCATCTATTCTATGTGGTTTGGCAGAACCAAATACATTTTGAATGAGTACGCAGTGAGTCTTTACAACAGCAGTCTCTCATTAATTGGCTGCTATTTCAAAAAAAAATTCTTTTGGAGTGTCTCTTGTGGGAATTCCATGTGCTCAGGCTGTGCAGGAGGCCTCCAGGGTTACTCAGAGAAGAGCTCCACTGGAGCTTCTCCAAGAAAGCAAACACAAAACCAAATTGAAGTACCCACGTTGCAGCTTCACACTTCACCAAAAAAAAACCTTCCCCCTCTGCTGACAAACAGCACAATTTGCCCTCCAAGGAGTCAGGAAAACACACGTGAAGCACACCCAGAGTGAAACCACAGGGCTTGGGCAACTTCTGAGTGGCACCAGTGAAACTGAGGAGCTCATGGATCTGCAGAGCCAAGGTTAGAGCAGAAAGACAAGGGGAAAACTCTCCCCAAGATCCTTTCCACCTATACCTGGGCACATTCCCCATCCAACACCTCCAAAGGCATCTGGCTGCCAAAAGCTGAGGCTGTCCAGGCTCTCTCCATAGGGAGATTTCCCTCCCTTCTGAGTCAGTGACTCCAAATTACCCAGCCCAGACCTCAGGGGTCCGGAGCAGCTTCACTTTTGCACCCTGAGTTACTCATGTGCAAATTCCAGCCCAAGCCACAAACACCTCTGCACCTTCTGGGCTGCCCTGGGGTTTGGGGTTTTCTGGTCAGCCAAGCACATCAGGCTGCAGGCACAGCTTCCTCTGAAAAGGATTTGGCTGGAAGACTTTTAATCATTTTAACAGCATTAGTGAGGAACACCCCCATCAATTCTGGGAAAACCAAACCACCACTGGAAGTGACAGCAGATACCAAAAGCAGAAGGGATCTTATGGCTTAAAAAAAGCTCTGGAACCTGCAGGAGTGACAGGGAAGGTGAGGTTTTTGCCAGAACAGAGGAAATCGGGAGGTTCCCAGCATGGAGCTGCAGCCCCAGGGGTGAACACAAGGAGGAACAGAGGGGAAGCTCCTCTGGTGGCTCCAAACGGCCTCATCTCATCACACTGGGGTAAAACTGCACTGATGGCATGGAGCTCACATCCCCTTCCAGTCTGCACCATGTGTTGGGAAGAAGGCAGCTGGCACACATCTCCCCCCAGGCTGCCAGGACACAAGCAAACACTCAAAGCTCTGATTAAAAACTCCTCCTGAAGCCAAAACTGCAAAGAGTTGTAGCACCTGTGAGAAAGGCAACACTCATTAACTCAAGAATTTCCCAGCTTGTTAAGTACTGCATTTCTTGACAGTATTTCAAGTGCAGGGCCAGAACCCACCAACATCTGTAATGAAACTCCAAACTAGCAAAAAAAACCCACTGAAAATCCTCCCCCCACATATATGCACACAAAAACCAAGATAGCACAAGAATAGGGAAAAAACCATCAAACCACCTGCCACGAAGATAGAGTAGAACGTTTAATGGTGTTTAATGAGAAACATACACCAAGTGAAGTGATTTATGGCTTAAAAGTCTAAAAGTTTAGAGGAACAACAGAGTAATAACCTCCACAGGAAAGATATTGTGCTCATATACCTTCTCTGGGGAAAAAAGCAAAGAGAAAACCTGTAAGTTTAAGGATATTTTTACTTTTCTGATAGGCATCATCTAAATAGGCACATATAAAATAATTTCAGAGCTTGGATGCATAAAACAATGATTTTAAAGTCTTTTTTTCCCCTCCATCATTGTACAAACTATACAGGGAATAACTTCAATTTTAAATAGGGTGCCAGTAACCTTCCTCTTCCTGTTCTGCTAAAGCCTCTCTAAAAATTGGATAATATTACATAGAAACTGTGTTGCAATTCCTAGGCACGTCAGGGTCAGATAAAGTTCACTCTTCCCTTTGAACTTTCTTGCCTCTGTGGGCTATAGTCAAATTCTTGGTGTTATTTTAACATGGTTTTTAAAGTTTAATTTCCTTTTTGTGGCTTTGCATTATTAACATCATTGACGTTAAAAGCGATAGGCAGCCCCTTTTCATCTCTCAGAAATCAGGGAAATATTTGTGCATTCCTCTCCCCCCAACAAAAATTAATTAAAAACCTGCCTCAGCGACCCTCTGTAGCTGCTGCACGCAAGTCAAGAAGAGGAATCCTTTTCCCTCCAGTGGAACTGGGATTTCTCTAATCCACTTTTGCCAGGATGTTTAGCAGAGCAGGGAGTCAGTGTCCAGCTTCATCCAGAGCATCCTGAACAGTTTCCCTTTGCTTCAGCCTCATCCAGAGTGTCCTGAATTGCTTCCCTTTGGGTCTCAGGCTCGGTATTTGACACATAATTTAAAAGTAGCAAAGCCAAGCCCAGTTTTAAACAATTCTCACTATTGGGGCAGAGAGGAACCAACTAGACCAGCAAAGATTTGGAAGGAGCTGTTTCACATCAACATCATCTCTACCCCTTCCCCAAACCTTTTTGTGCCATTCTGGGAGCTGCTGCACTGATGTAGTTTGGATTTTGTATTTTTTTTTTCCCAAAGGCAAAGCCTGTTATTGTATTCTACACCCTGGGATGCTTCTTTTGGGATCTAACACCGAGTTAAGGCAGGTATGGCAGCTGGGAATTCTGGGCACCTGGCTGAGAACAGCAAGAGAGCAAGAAATATTGGATCCAGAGGAAGTATCTCAGTGACCCAAGCACAGGGATTAACCTCAGCCAGGCATGGAGCACTGAGCTTTGCTTTTTTTAAAGGAGCAATAACAGCAAATCAACAATAAGCAAATAAAGCGTTTAAAAACCAAAGTCAGCTGGAAAATAAAATTCCATCCTTAAACAGGTTCTATGCCTAACCTGCTCTTTGTTTTTTCACGTAGAACTCTATCCTCATTCCATATTAATGCACTGAAGTAACCTGAAAAAATCAGGTCAGCAGAGTGTGAGTCTGAGAGGGGCTGGTGAGCCCTCAGCACTTGGGGAAAAAATAAATATCAAGGTGTTCTGTCAGAGACACTTCTAGCACTCTAGGAATGCAGCTTGAAGCATCTGATTTTGCAGAATCTTTGATTCCAGATTGAAAAAAAAATCAAACTAAAGCAAACCAAAAATAACCCAGCATATAAATCCAGTTAAGATCCTAGAAGCTCTTCTGTAACAGCCACTATGTGCCATAGGAAAGCAGAAATTCAACTGACTGAAGCACTGAAAAAAAAAGTCACTTAACAGAACCAAGTTAGCAACGACAGTTTGATGACAGGCTTCTAAAAGATATGCCAGTTACAATAAATATTTCCAAATTAGATATCTGGCATTAAGTCGAGAGAGCCAAAGGCTTAGAGATGTCACATAACATAAATGCAGCTCTGTTTAATTTGCAGTTTCTGAGGCACTGGAACCCTGGGCTTGCTCTCTCTTTTCCCTTTCCCCTCTCCCTTTTTTGATACGCCAAATCCATGACCAACACAAGAAACTTCTTTTGCTCGGCTGTGACTAACATTTATCATTTGTGTATAAAGTAGCCCATTATTCACCCAAATGCGAATTCAGCAAGTGCTTTTAAAAATCACCCACCCCCCAGCAAGAACCGCAAACCAAACAGCCGCCCACACCCCGGCTGGAGCAAGGCTCTGCATTCCTGAGCGCTGAATAACAGGAGCCTCTTTGAGCCCAGGCTCTCCTAAAGCTTGGGAGAGACCTTCCCTTAGTGCAGAATGTGGATGCTGCAGCGCCAGCTCGGGTCACACCTCAGCGTTCAACCTCGACTGCTTCCTAAGTGCAGCTTAAAGATGCTCCTGGTGTCTTTTTCTTAATAAAAAATTAAGTAAAAAGGAGGGGAAAAAATTACATTCCTGAGCGCTGAATAACAGGAGGCTCTTGGAGTCCTCTCTTGCTGTTCCTAAAGCTTGGGAGAGACCTTCCCTTAGTGCAGTGCCAGCTCAGGTCACACCTTAACTGCTTGATAAGTGTGGCTTAAAGATGCTCCTGATGTCTTACTGAATAATTAAGTAAAAAGGAAAAAAATGGCATTCCTGAGTGCTGGATAACAGGAGGTATTCTTGGAGTTATTCTTTGAGTTCTCTCTTGCTGCGTCTAAAGCTTGGGAGAGACTTTCCCTTATGCTGCAGTGGCCACACCTCAGCGTCCACCTTAACTGCTTGCTAAGTGCAGCTGAAAGATGCTCCTGATGTCTTTCTCTTATTGAAAAAATTAAGTAAAAAGGGGGAAAATGATATTCCTGAGCGCTGAGTAACAGGAGCCTCTTTAAGTCCAGGCTTTCTTGCTGCTCCTAAAGCTTGGGAGACCTTCCCTTAGTGCAGTGGGAGCTCAGGTCACACCTCAGCGTTCACCTGAACTGCTTGCTAAGTGTGGCTTAAAGATGCTCCCCATGTCTTTTTCTTATTGAAAAATTAAGTAAAAAGGGAAAATATTATCACATGATTTTAAAAATAAATATACGTATTTATGTGTGTGTCTCTCTAAGCAAGAAAATATAAAGGAATGGGACCCTGATCCGCATCCCTGCAAGACTGAAAATAAGAAGAGCTCTGAGCTGCAGCTGCTGGGTGATCCAGCTCCAAACGGATGCCAAAGATGATGCCACTCATCGTCACCGAGCCGGGCAGGAAAGCCAACCCTGACAGCAGAAAGGGCCAGACCCACCCAGCAGCGATTGCTTCACCCAGCAGGAAGCAGGACCTGAATTCCAGAGGGAATGTGGAGCCCAGAGAGGCCGGCTTGGATCTGAGATCTGTCCCAGCTCTGCAGCAGCTCTGATCCCGTTTGTCGCTGCTGTGCCCATTGCCCCCAGCCAGGCCCCCTTGCAGGGCAGGACAGAACACAGCCCCAGGGGCAGCACACGCAGCTGCCCAGGGCTAAAACGGGACAAAAATCCGGAAAAATAAGCAGCAGCTCTGGCTGGAGAGCGGGGAAAGCTCACGGAGCCTCCAGCAGCTGCAGAAGCAATTTGGGGCAGTTCCCCCCTCCAGAACTCCCCTTGGAGTAAAACCACAAATATTTCCAAACAACGAAATCCAGCCACAAATAAATCCTCACCAATAGGCAGATAAATTGCTCGTGTTTGAAATAATTTCTTTACCTACCATGAAGCTGAGTCAGTTCTCAACTTCCACTTGCTCCAGCCAGGAGAGCCCAGCCTGAGGTACACCAAAACCTCACCTGGAAATGCTGATTTTCCACACAACACCTTCCCTCCACACTTCCAGGGCTGAGAAGGGAACACCTGAGAAGTTTTGCTGCACACAAAAGTCATTTCCAGATTTGCAGCAGCAGCTGGATTTAAAGATCCTTACCAGCAAACCTGATACCTCTCTTGACTTTAAGTTCTGTATTTTCCTTTTATCCAGTGTTAATGTAACATTTCCATGCTAGGGAGCAGTCATGGAGTAAAGCATCACCATCCAAACACTGTTGTACAATTCTGCATATCCATTTAATCATTTATTAGGCTGGGGAAAGCATCACATGTTTTGGGGTTGTTCTGCTACTCCATTCATGTTATGCCTTGATTGGACTTTAATAATTCTTTGAGGCAAAAAATAAAAGGCAATAAATCCAATCCTAAAGACATTTTAAAATGTGATTGCCATTTTGAGTAATTGACTAAAACTAGGTAAAAAATTTTTTTTTTTTTCTGTAGAAGGTAATCGAACATCTTATGCTGTATATGAAGGCCCAGAGACTTGATTTTCTTTTGCTGCCACCTTTGCCAAGATCTTTTGGGAAGGCTGGAAGCTGCTGTGATGCCTCACACGCCAGTAGGTACCCAAGGTGCTGAGCCAATATGATAATCCTGTATTACTAAATCTACTATTTCCCTGAAAAACCTTGAATCACACTCAGGACTCACTTGGCCCACGACATGGGATGTTACTTCTTGCAAAATCTGTCACCACCACTCCCAAGTCCACAAAAAATTGCTGGAGAGAACCAAAATTCCCCCAGGCACTTCAGATGGGAACCTTAGGTCCACTCTCCTTCCTCCCCTCACCTTTGTGTGCCTGAATGTGAACAGGAAAGAAGGACAAAAAAATAAAAAAATACAAATTTTGGCTCCTGTAAAGCCTAGGAATTTTTGAATTAAAATCCAGGTCTCACACAACAAGTTATTTTGGTGAACAAAAGAACAGCCAGAGAAAGTGTAAATGGACAGAAGAAAGAATTCCTGATGGGTTAACTGAGTGAAAGATTCCAAGGAGTTCTATTCTGGAGTATCTAGCACATTACCCCTAGAATGGGCACAGCACAATCAGTGGCTCTCCAGAACTGTCACCAGCTGCTAATTTACACTTCCATAGCTGCCATCTGCTATTCAGCCCGTTGTGACACAGCCACCAGCCCAGGACCTTTAACCAGCACTGGCAAAAAAAAAAACTACTCAAAGACACAAATGTTATCCGTGTCCCCAACGGTAAAGGAAAACATTCAATCCAATTATGGTTTCATCACTCCAGCCAGGAAATCATGTTGCAATATCTTCAGCCATCAGCCCTAAATTTCAGGGACAAATCAAAGATACTCCTTGATATCTTAGGTAAGTTAATTTAAGACCTGAGAATTCCAAGTAAGAAAAAGAAAAGCTAAATGATCCTCAGGTGCATGAGATCCTGATAGCTTCCTATCATTTTCAAAGTACATTTTATGTACCCTCATGGAAGAAGGAGATGCTTAGCTTACATTAAAAGCAAGTGTCACCAGGAAGATTTCTTTGTTCCTTTCTGAGTATTCTGAAAATTATTTTTTAAATTCATGCTGTTGGTCTACCATTAGAAATTTTTTTTTAATCTGCATGCTATTTCCCTTTGAAATCCCTGCTGGTAAAACACAGCACCACGAAAAACTTCAAACAGAACTAACTGCTTACACCTAACAGTCCCAGCACCTCTTGGGTGTGCAGTGCTGGAATTTCCTCCTTCAGAAGTGTGTCCCAACTTCAGCACAGGATGCAGATCCCAGATTTGATCAGAAAAGAAAGGCAGAGATCAAAGATTCCGCAAACTGGATGACAAATATCCAACTGTATGAGTCACTCCCAGCAGAATCAGCATGATAATGCTGAGCCCTGTAGCCAGGATTATACCCATGGTGGAAACAATGGGACATATGGGCACAAGGAATATTCCTCTTTCTTTAAAACTGTCTATTGTTTAAGAACAAAGCAAACCACATCCAAATACATCTGGCATCAACATCTAACAGTTCTGTAAGCTGATTCTTCTTTTCAAAACCCCTCAAAAAAAAAAACCTGTACATCCGAGTACATCCGAGTATCCCATAAATTTTGCTGGAGCACATGATGAGCCTGGCCATTTTCTGGAGGAGGAAGTGAACTCCTTCATTGTCCTGCTCACCCCAGGCTGCTCCTCCAGAGCCAAGTGGCCCCATCCCACCTCCCTCCTTCCCTTTCATGCGGCCTCGGGCACACTTTCCCTGGGAATGGTGGTGGCTGGGAACGGGCTCTTTGTGCCACAATTCCTGCCGGGTGCATCCCATCCCCTGCTTAGATCTGAGGAGTGGCTGGGAAGGAGGGCAGCTGGGAGCTGGCTGAGTTTTGCCCTGGAATGCAATGGCAGAGCTGCTTTTAAACCACTTTTAAATCATCCCTCCGGCTGCCAACAGGAAACAGCTCATGTGCTGCACAGAGGAGGAACAGGGAAAATGGGAATGTGCTCCCTCAAAAAACTGGAAACACCACAAACTGCTGCATGTGAGCACCCAGGAAATCCAGAGATTCAGAAAATGCTGGAGTGCTTCCTTTATCCATGTATTACACCCTGGATGTGATTTCTGACTGAGCAACCCCAAAGAGGAACAAGCCAACCCTAAAACTTCCCCAGAGAAATCAAACATCATTAAATGCACATCAGGTTTACTTAGGGACAGGCTGTGACAGTCCCCCCAAGCTGAGAGAAAGAACAGGGCCCACTTCAAGTCCAGTTAGGGCAAGCTGGGCACCAATTTCCATTTGTATGAGCTATTTTGAGCAGAAACAAGCCAAAAGGTATGTGAGCAATCTCCTTTCTTCTCAGCCTGCATTTAAGTGCTTGGTTCCCAGGGTGCAGCTCTTGTCCAAGTATTGACTCCAGCTGAAGAAATGAAGTGGAAATTAATCACTCTGCCATTTTAAACAGCTTCCAGGTTTCCCCAGATTCATCCAAAAAAAGATGTTTGGGCAGAGCTTGAAGGTTTTCTACATTTGTTTGTGCCTGCTCAAAGCTACAGGTCGTGGTAAGTCCAGAAAGTCCAATTAATGTCACACGGGGAACAATTCTGACCCTGGAGAGGCATCTCAGCTCCCAGTATTATTTTTGTGGAGTCAATTCCCACTGTGAGACCATCCAGGCAGCCCGAAAATCTGGGGCTGAGCTTTCCAAACCTGCCAACTTTTTGTGTGTGTGCAACACCACAGCTGCACAGGGTTTCTGTCCCAGAATCCCTGAACAGAAACAGAAGTGCCCCAAGCTTTGCCTCCAGGGCTTGCATCGTGGTGAACAATGCAGCTCTGTGTTGGCCACTGTCCACACAATCACAATAAATAAACAGCTCCCAGTATTAATCACCTTTTGACAATTTACACCACAACAGTTTATAATCTTACCTCCTTTATGCCTCCAAAGTGTCACAGTTCATTCTGCACTAGATTAAATGCAAGAATAAAGTAAATAAAAGATTCCACAGAATGACAACCACCTCGGAGTAGGAGCCCTTTTTATCTAACCAAATTCACAACAGTGGGACTCTGAAATAACAAGCAGAGGGAGCTTCTTTTGGACCTCAGAACCACTCAGGTAAATGCTAAATAACTCATCCTTCTGCTCACAGACCTTTAAGCTTTCCAAGGGCATCGGTTTATCAATCAGTCAAAAGGAATATTTCTGATTATTCCCTGGAACTGCAGCACTCTAGGCACAAGAAGCTCAAGGTACCAATCTCAGTTCAGCAGAATTTACTGCTCAAGGTGTTCAGCAACTCTGGACTCCACCTGAGGATCATTCTGCCATCATGAGATGTATTTAAATACATCTTCCACCCTTGCTGGATGCCAAAGGACAGGCAGATGTCTTCTGCTGCTTTAAAACACATGGGATGCAGGAAAATTCCCTGCATCTCCTCGAGCGTGTGCTCCTCACTGAGACTCCAAACTGCTTTGCTTTGCTAAGCACTTGTAAAGCATATTTCAAATAATTATAATCCTGAGGTCTCCTCTAACATTACCACAATGTATATTTATTAAGTTAAAAGCATGAGCTGCTCCCAAACAGTTATTTAACATTCATTGCAGCTTGTCCAAGCAAGCCCTCGATGCTCTGCAGCCCTGCTCTTCCCTCAGGGCACAAATGCTAAGTGCAGCTTGAAACAAGACACTGTTTTGTCCTGAATTTACCCATAAAAGAAATATTTGAAGGATTGGTAATATCTGTCTTTCCCACACCTCTTCTGAAAGTGTAAAATCCTACTAGATCTTAAATAAAAACAAAGATAAATAAGAATGAAGATAGGTGATGTTATATTTCTATTTTTCCTAAAATTGTGGGAATCACACTGAAATCCCAAATCTGCTTTGCTTCACTGCTGCTCCTACCCATAGCACAGGTTCATCACCAGCACTGCTCTGCTCCTCAGGGGTGAGGGTTTTTAAATGAAACTTTATCAGAGACTTTCCTGGGCAATGTGCCCACCTTCCTTCAATAGTTCTTACTCTCCAAACTATCTCTAGGCAGAATCAGAAGTGCCACAAATAATCCCAGGGCTTCTCCAGGTGGGGAGAAGGAAACCTCTGGAGTTGTGCCTGGGCTGCCCCTGCAGAGGAATTTGGGAAGTTTGGGTTCCATAGAAGTGTCAGGCCATGGGGACAGCCACATTCCCACATCCCTTCCCTCTCCAACATGAAGCAAATCCCAGGCTTTAATTTAGACTAAATCTGCAATTAGGATGTGATTTCATAATTTTTACCTTCCTGGAGCTGGGTTCACAAAAGTCCTTTGAAGGAGCACAAGCTACAAGGGCACAACCCAAAACATTAAAAAACCCCATAATGAGACAAAATTTACCATCACTTGATTTAACATCATTTGGTGGGAGACTTCTACAGGCACAGGGTTAAATATTCTCTCCAGTGAAAAAGATAAGACCCTCACAGAATAAAGGTGCAATCTAGCTTCAAATCTTCTCAAATTTAGTTTAATTCCCTTGTTAAAGGAGAAATTTGGTTGAGAAAAGGTAATTTTCTAAACATAATGCTTTAAGACTTCTGTTAAGCCATCAGCTGTGTGCAGCTTGGTAAAAATAAACCCACAAAAACAGTTTAGGGCAAAAGAAAACATCTTAAAACAAAGTATATGAGTGTTTCAATACATTGTTTCTGTTAAGACGATGATGAGTGAAGTCTGAAGAATAATGCAGGATTTGTCAGTCTGGCCAAGACAGGTAAAATGAAGCAATGCTGTAAGATGACACTGAGCCAATTGCAGCTGAAATATGGTACTTCCTTTTTTTTTTTTTTTGCTGAGGAAATTTTTAGTTGTTAAAAAAAAAAAAACAACCCAACCAAAAACAACATACTGGAATCCCTGTCTTGGTATCTTTAAATAAAGACAGGATGCATTTCTGAAAGACACACTTGTCCAGGTTACTCATTTCAATAGAGGTCAAAACTCTACCCACAAGCTCTGATTTAAAAGTGCACCATTTACAAGGTATTAGAGTGGGTGGTCTTGTTGCCATAAAGATAAAAAGAGACTCAGAACTGCAGCAAACTCAGAGACAGCCAGAAATGGGATTATGCCTTTTAATGGCGTTCTACCACCAGGCTAAATCAGTTCTGTAACATGAAGCCACATCCTCCCTCAGTCTCCTTTTGTTTTACTTTTGCTGGCCCAGAGAGATGTGATTACTGGAAACAAGGAGTTAAACTAGTTATCTGATGTTCCACTTTCTTTAAAACCCGAAGAAAAGTAGTAAATAGATATTTAGTAAGCAGACTGCAGTCACTGCAAGCTGAAAAATCACTTTATGAGCAATCCTGTCCAAAATGCTTTTAGAGTCCAAAGAAGCAGCAACCCTGCTGTTAAACAGATCTGCTATGAAGAGTGAAAAATAAAAATTGAAGCAATATTACTGCAGGGAAAGCATCTCTCAGACATGGATGTGACAAGAGCTCAGGCAGTGCCACAGCTGCAGATCTCAGGAAGGGAATGACATGGTTAAATTAGACATGTGATCAGTTCCACTGACTTACAGGAGGCTCAATCTGGCAAAATTCTTCAGAACATGCAGGACTTGGAGCACATGTGAATGTGCTGGGACCATTATTACTCCTCCTAAGGCTGTACAGGGCAAAGGAGCTTCCTCCAGCTCTCCATGAATGTTTGCAGGACTGAGTTTGTGGAAATCTTAATTTTTAAAAAAACAGTTTTAAGGTGGGGAAGGTGATAAAAAAATCCCCGAACAACCGAGTGCAACATCCCCAAATTTCAGAGTTTGTGTTTAGAGATAAATCTTCACCACACACTCCCCTCCCCCACAGAAAAAAAAAAAAAAGACAAAAATAAACCACGAAGGGAAGGAAGGAAAAACCTCACGATTTTAAAAGTTTGTTTTAGGCCTACTGCAGCAACGGCTTCACTTGGCTTTTGTCTTTTATTTTGTGGTGTCCTCCAGCCCTGGAGTGGAAAAGCAAAGTGCTCCACACACAAACAGCAGAGGGTTTTATAGAGCAGAGTCCTTTGTTACTGCTGGAAATTTGAGACAGGTGTTGATCCCAGAAGGGACAGCAATTGCCACGCACAGGGCACCTGGGAAGCAGAAATACCAGAGGCCTTTATTACCTTTATTACCAAGATAGCTGTAAACTCCTGCCCCAGGCACAAACCAGACCAGCCTGTGAGAAACTTGGCTCTGGTGATGACTCTGCTTCACACACACACTGGAATAAACACTTCCAGATTTCATGTCTCGCAGCACACCATCACTGTTATTCATTATTTGCTAAGAGATGACAGAAAGCAAAGTATCATCAACAAAAGAACAGAAAACTCCACAGCTCCCCCCCAGAATCCTTAGCCTGGCTTTGCACAGCTCCCTCCAGGGTGCAAGTCCAGGCTGTTTTTTCTCTCTGCCTTTCCAAGAGAATAAATGAACAAGTTGAACAGCTTGTGATATTTGCATGACTGCAGTGAGAGCATTGGAACAATTTGAACAGCCAAAGTCTAAAGAGTTTGCAAGGAGTAAAAAGCAATTTGTGACAAAGCCATCTGAAGACCCTCACCTTGCTGGAGTTACTACAAGTATTGTTATTAAATCTGCAATGACAAGCAAGCCCTGTCATTTCCACAGTAGGCTCTTTCTGCTTATTTCCAGCTCAGAGATAATCCCACTTTTATTAGGTGCTGATCTATCACTTTATGTATTGCAGAGGAAGAGCCCAAAATCCAGGGAATGAGAGGTTTTAGCTGAAATAATTTAATGAGTGGCTTCAGTGAAGGCAAAAAACAAGGGAAGTAGTGCTACATTGATTGGAACTGCATATGGACACCACCACCCGATGGCAACAATATGTTAAAATTAGACAAGATTCTTTTGATGTAAATTAAAGGAAAAACATTTTAAGGAGTGTATTTTCAGTACACTCCAGGCATAATTCCTGTCATTGACATTTGCACGTCCACGTTCTGAAATATTCTCATCTCTAGCAAAACCTGAGGTGCTGCAGCTGATTTTCTGTAAATTAAGAGTGCCATAAAGTTATAGCATTTCACATCTGCATTGTCCAGCACATCTGGGTCGCGGATTATTGCACAAGGGGAGGAAGATTACGCAACTGCCAGGTAATGTTGCCTCTTGTTCAATTAATTATCTCATCTGTGTTCAAGCAATGCCTGAATTGCAGAGCCAGACTCGTTAAGAAGATGGAGCAGGATTTCATTTATTCGTTGTGCAAGGGTCACTCAGCTCCTCAAGTTCCTCACGATGCCAAATCCCTGCTACACCCAGGCAGTTTTGTACCCACATTTGACTTTGTTGTAACACCTTGCCCCAGCACAGAAAGGCTTTCAACACTCAGGAAAAGTGCCAGACTAAGGATAATGTAAGAGCTCAAGTTCTTCATTAAAGGACATGGCCACTAATGGGCCGCTCACCTCACACAATAAACAGTATTTAGTGTTTGCTTTGAAGGGGACATCAAAAGGCATCTGAGTTTGCATCTTCAGTGCTTGTCACCTTCAGCACAGCCCCCAAATGGCCAACTTGCAGTGGCATGCGGTTAGGTGCCTATTCACCATGAAATCATCACAAACCCATTTGCTGCTGAAGCCACAAATTTGGATTGAACAATCCCTGGTAGCGATGGTGACAGGAAACTGCCAGTGCCTGGTGTGGGATGTGAGAAAACAAACCCCTTCAGCACAGTCACACTCTTCAAAGACAAGTGGTTCACCAGTGAGTAACATTCCTGCAGTGGTTTGTAGGTAACAGGAGCTACATTCATTGAAGTGGAAACCAGAAATAAAATTATGTTACTGATGAATCATTATCATAATATGTAGAGATATGACAGTATAAAAGTGTGTAGAAATCAGACAACTCAGAGCTGTCATTTCTGTTACAATTAATTTGGCTTCCAAACAACTCAGCAGCACAGCCAGAGATGCCTGGTCCAAATCCACTCTGCCATTTATTGGCATATGAAGAAAATATTTGGGTTTAAAGTAAAAGATAAAAAATTATTGACAAATAAAAGCAGGGGTTATTGTTATCTCAACTTCCACCAACATAATGCCCCTTGCTACACCAAGCTGCATCTGCCAGCCCACTGCACACATTCACAGTGGCTTTTGGCTTCTTCAGCCTGGGAAAAACTTCATTTAAAACTTCCCAAAGACAGCCTCAGGAGCAGTTTGACTCCCATGAGCTGCTGCACAGCACACATGCTCATGGTTTCCTCAGACACCTTCTTCAGGCCTGAAAACCACTGCAGGAGATATAAATATAGACAAAATTTAAACACTTAACTGGCTCTCTCCTCCACTCTTTTGTGCCAGGAGATAACACCAGAAAACTAAACTGGAGAAAGGTTATCCTATGGGCAAGGCTGTACACTGAGTTCCCAAAGGATTGCCAGCTTCAGATTAGGCAGCACTCCTCAGGGACAAACTGGATCAGCTTTTGGGAAGCACAAGACTTGTTTGTCTCCTGCTTATTCTAAAACATGTTTATTCTAAACAGGGTAAGTACCTTGGAGTAACACTCTCACTTGCTGGAAAAAATTAAAATTAAATTAAAAAATATCCTGCAAGCTGGCACTGCCTCCAACTCGACGTGAGGTGCAATTTTTAACCAACAGAAATAAGTTATTGAATCACTGGTAGGAAAGTTATGAGCTATGCTTTGAAATAGTCCTTGTCTTCCAAAAATAATTCCTGGGTTATTTAATTTATAGCAATACATTACATATGCAGTTACACTGGACCAACTTTCAGCCTTTTGACAACACTCAACCCTCAAATAGGCCTAGAAAAATATCCTTCAGAGCTCCAAGTAGAACAGGGACTGCAAGTAAAACTAAGAATTAAATGAGACAGGATTTGTAAAATCAGGAGGTGATCTTAAAGCACAAGTGTGACCAAGTCTTCTGTGCTTCCCCAGTTCCTCTCTCACAGTGATGTAAATTCAGAGCTGCTCTGCACGTGCAAAAATGATGGCCCAAAACTCACACAGGGGAAACAAAAATCACCCCCCCCACTCAGGCTTCAAACCCAAGAACCAGTGGCTAGATTGTTTTACACATTCACACAGAGTAATGCCCTTTGCTTTCAAAACAAAGAACATTTTTGTTCCCTTCCTTGTCCTCCCAATAACCATCTTTCCCTGTTGTTTAAGGTCCTCAGCCACGGTACAAGGGAGAAAAATAATATTTAAACAACAACAACAACAAAAAAAAAAAAAAAACAACAAACCAACCCCAACCCCTAAACAAATAAACAAAGAAAAGCACACACAGGAGAATGCAACTCACAAAGGCACAAATGAGCCAAAAGCCTCTGGGCAGCTGCAGCTCAGGGAACAACTTTTAGCAGCAGGGCCCTTCCCAGGAGGCTGGAGCAATGGCACATCCATCCCCACCAGGATATTCCTGAAAATTCCCTGCTTTTGTGCCCTTAAAGCAACTCTGATCAGCATTAGAGCTGACTGGAAAACCATTATCCCATTATTTTATTCAAGTGGGCATATGTAACACTAAACAAGTGTTTTGTTCCAATGGTAATAGACCGTTACCATTCTTTTAATGAAGTTACTTTTTTTTCTCCATAGAATGATTAATTAAATACCATGGTCCACTTGAAGCTAATTCTATGGGATACAAATTTTTACATATATATTAAAAAAACCCTAAATACATACATACACCTATAACAAAATATAAAATTGTCCTAAAACTTTTAATGGCCTCTCTCCACTCCTAAACTTCCTGTTCTTCTCTTTTTACTGAAGAGATTGTCAAATGTGCATGATCAATGGCTTCAAGCACAAACAGATCTTTCATTGACTGTCAGACAAATTGGAAACATATAAACTTTGAGCACAAACTCAAAAGGCAAATTACTAACAGTGCTCATTAGCTCTACCTCTCACCTTTCCTCTTTCTTCTGGAATTGCTGGTCTGGCAGTAGAGCAGAAACTCTGAAATGCCATCCTAAAAATAGAAAGCAAGAAAAGAGGAAAAAGAAAAGGGGAGGGGGGGAACAGGAACTGAGAGAATAAGCAGAGTGAGAAGCTCTGTAATATAAAACTGTCTCCAGCTTCAAAGTCATCAGCCAATCATAATCCAATAAATGCTATTTTTTCTTTCTAAAAGCAGAACACTCCAATGGCTATTTTTATCCCTGTTTAGAAGCAGCTTCCCCCAACAGGGCCTTCAAACCAGCAGAGCCTGGCATGCAAAGCAGGCACTCACAGGACCCCATTTCAGGCCAGCATTTCCAAGACCTTCACTGGCCCCGTGGGCTCATTTGTATCTGGCACCAACTTTGTTTTACACCACAAACCCAATCAGGGAACAAATGGAGAAGCAAAAGGGATGAACCAGAGGGGAGGTTTACATGGGACTATTCTTTCAATACTATTTCAGGGTGCTCCTTTCATGAATTTCTATCCATCCAAATAGCTACTCTGTTCTTCCAATATCCTAATGCATATATTTTCCACATGCAGCCATCAGGAACTGCAACATGGATAGGTCTGAATTAAAGCTGGTTCTTGGGTCACTCAGCCACTCCAAAAAGAATTGCTGGGACCCTTAAGGTACTGAAAAATCATGGCAGAAAGGCTCCATGCTCATCCTAAGTCTGGAAAATATGGACATAAAGAAATAGCATCCCTTGAGGTGTATCCTCAGCACTTTCTCACTTCTTTTGTGTAGAGAAGCTGTGAATGCCCCAGCAGTGGAAGTGTTCCAAGGGAGGTTGGAGGGTGCTTTGAGTAACCTCAGTAAAAGATGTCCCTGGACATCCAGGGAGCTGGACAAGATGAGCTTGAAAGGTCCCTTCCAAACCACACTGTTCTGAGTCCATAATTCTAAAATGCTAGAGGCTTCTTCCTCTATTTAACTGAAAATGAGTTTTATGAATATAAAGTCCCCATGTTACAAATTACTGGTGTAACAAAGAGAGAGCAGCTTTTGAACTGATTCCTGTTCTCCATCCAGAGCACAGGAAGATGCCACTTCAATCTTGGCTATGGAAAACTGCAGCAGGCCTCAGGATGTCTGCACCAAAGTGCCCTTTGCCCTCATTAGCCTCAGGTAAATCAACCCCATTCTCAGGGCTACACTCTCCCCCCATCAGCAAAAGAGGGTAAAAACCCTTCTGCTATAAAGGATTTAAGATCAGAACTCTGGTATAAAATGAGAGGCCACAAATGCTCCCCCTTCAAAAGCACATAATGAAAAGGTCTTTAAGAGGACTCAATGAATATTGTATAGTAAAGATTTATTATTATTATTTTTAAATGGGAGTAGCTGCCAGCATTGGAGCTTAATTGTTCTACTTCAAGGAAAGCAACCACGTAAAACACACAGGGAAAAAATCTAGAGGCTGTTTTGCTCTCAGCTTATCTAAGTAACCCTGATCTCAGATGTTACTTTTCCATGCTTAATTTTAGTGAAGAGATACATTAAATACTCTGTTTCCCACAGCAAGGGCTTCAAATTCATCTTGCTTCAATAGCTCTGAAAAGAGCATTTATTTCTAACTTGTAAATGATTTAAAAGAGAACGTTTAATTAATAATGTTGTTTCCAGCCAGATGGCCAGCTATTAGTTTTCAGTCATCTCTTTCAGAACAATTCCCCACAAAGTCCTCAGATGCAAAGGAGCTTTGAAGCAAATACATGAGTGCTCAACACTCACAGGCTGCCAAAACATTCAGTAGAAGACACAGCTACAGGTACAGAAATTACATTTTTCCAAGTGGTTTTGCTGCAGGTCATGGTTGTAAAAGTCCACCAGCAACAGACACACATTTCTTTCATTTACCATCTTGTATTTGGATGGCATTAAATTCACATATGGCTATAGAATATTACTTAACTGAAAACATGAGGCTACATGTATAGAGTTTCCCCTGGACTTGTGCTAACAGACCTCAGGCTGGAGCTCAGGAGCAGACCTCTGTGGTATGATGTGTATCAACCAGTCAAAATATTCCATGTGTACAGGAGGCACTGCTACAGAGATGAATAGATAAATATTAGGCAAACCCAGCCAAGGTTTACCACTAAACATCTGTGGAATTCTCATATTCTCACTGACGTAGCACCTACATATTTTCAAAGAGAGTTTCCAACAAAAATTAAAATTGCTTTCTTAGTACAAATGAGATGCTGGGCAGCAGCAGAAAGCTTTTTGAAGCAGCAAGGTAATGGGGTTTGCAACAGGTTTTTAAAATCCTGGGATTTTAAGAGCTTTCCCAACTGTAATTAAACTCCCTGACATGCATTTGGGAGGTAGTTAAGGTACAAACAGGGTGCAATGTTTTGCTCACAGTTCCACAGTGGTGTGGAACAAACCCTGATATTTTCAGTCTTCCCTAACCACAATGTGCATTCATTATGCAGCAATCCACAACTGAAAACCCATCTTTATTCAGTTATGACTGGGAAAAACAAAGATGCAATTGCAATTCTCTACCTGAACTTTCAGCCTGTATTTCTCCCAAACAAGCAAAACCAGGCTTGGGGAAAAGCTTCAATAATCAGCTGTCTACCTACACACAAGTTATTTATGGCATCTAATTCAGAGCAAAGCTCAATTCAGTTTGCAGAGTGCCAGCAGACTTTTACTGGCAACAGAGACCAGCTAGAAAGTTGTATCAGCTCCAATAAGTAGTGATTATCTGTTCTTTAAAATTTGCCATTTTGCTGTGTAAAGCTTCAATCTCCCACAGGGGTTTCACATCTTCTGGCTTGCACTTTCTACCATTCTTGTGCAAAAACTGGTGATTAAAAAGAAAGATAAACTTCAACAGGAAACAATGACATGAAACAGGCCAATAGGATAGATTTGACTGATGGTGAAGCTTATACTGAGTAATTCAGATAAATTTAGGCCCAAGAAGCAGATATGGAGAAAGATTAGCCAAGCCATCTCTAAGTCTGCCCATCCCAAGCCTGTGGAACTCTTACATGATCATTAATCCTGCATCTCCAGTGCCCACTGGAGTTTTGCTTGAAGGTTCCAGGCCAACATCAAGAACTATTCCAGACTTTTTATCCCACAGGCTGCTGATTGTTGGGAAAGCAGGGACAGATGCCATTAGCAGACCTTGTGCTCTCCTGAGTTCAAGGCCTGTAATTGTGGGGGGCTTTATCTAGAAAACATTTCTGCTTCCTGAGCTTGTGTATCTGTGGGGCAGGGGAGGGGCACGTTGGAACAAGGGCTTCAGCACTGGCTTGAAAGCTGGTTGAAATGGTTAAAAAAAGGAAAAAAACAAACACAGAACAGCACAGAACACAATGCTGCCTTCTGCCCAGGCACAGGATCACTCACTCCAGAGGTACCTCAGCTACAAATGTGCCCATTAGCAAACCCTCACTGAAATATGAGTGAACCACTCTGAAAATTAAATGTTTTGCAGAGAAGTATCATTTTCATCAAACTTCCAGCTAAACCCTGCCTGGCTTCCTGGCAGATTTCCAGCCCAGGCCTGACAAGTCCAGTCTTCCTGGGGCTGGAGCCCCCAGGTCTCACAGGCTCTGCTGGGCAGGCTTCAAATCCTGCAAAGAACCCACAGAAGCCACCAAATCCCTGAATTTAAAAGAGAAAAGTGGACAATATTCAACCCACACACACCTCTCCCCTGTTTTCATTTCACTGCTTTCCTGTGCTGGCCTGACTCTCCCTTTACTTGCCTGTAAATTGGAAGTAAATTTATTGAAATCCATGTAACTACACAAACACAAAAAGAGTGGGAAAATCCTCCAGCTGCTTATTAGTCTTTCATTTAGACTGAGTGCTTTTTAAACACTGATAGAATTTTTCAGATACTATTTGTTACACATGTGCTACAAACTGGCTCTGCACCTTGAGTCCAGGGGAACAACAATTTGTTCAACAAGTATTAATGACCTTTCTGTACGGTTCCATATGTATGGAAACCATAGACTTCATATCCCTATGAAAAAACACCCACATCTGGTCTTCCTCAGAATAACAAAATTAAAGGTTTTTGTAGTTGGGTCTTTGTCTTCCTACACGGCAACATTAAAATTCCAGTTAATGCAGGGAAAGGAAATTTGGGGGAAAAAGAATTCTTCAGCTGTTAAGTGAATAAAGCAACAACAGTCACACACTCAACACAGAAACAGAGGCACTCTCACGTGCCACAGATGTCTTCCTCTCAGCCCAATATTTTGTGAACCTTAACTGTTCTATATGTGCAAAGAGTAAGTGAATTTCTCTTTTCATGTTCAAGCAACTAAAACAGGAAGGACAAATTTTCTCCTCTTTTGTTGTAGAAAGGACAGCCAGTGTCAGCATCCATCATTCAACCACTGCTGGCTGCAGCTTCACCACAAAGGAGGAAATTTCTGTTTTGACTTCCTTTTTAAAAAAAGATTGAGTTATGGTTAATGAACGTCACCATTTCAGAGAGAAACTCCGACCTTTCCTATGACGCAATCTGTAAGGAAAATTTACTGAAATTCTCAACTGCAAATTACAAAGTGAGCTAAGGAGGGTTCACCCACTATTTTCACCCTGAGAAACCCTGGAGAAAGCAAGAATCCCAGGGAGAGGATCAACCTCCTGACACATCACCCACTGCAACCCCTCTCCTCCAGGATTCACACCCCTCATTTTCCATATTCCTGGGGGGCTGCAAAAGCAGATGGTCCTGTCACAGGTCAGGCACCCAGCCCACCTGTGCAGGTGCTCCAGGACAATTTGGGCACACACAGAGCACAGCTGCATCACCTGAAATGTGTCCCCTCCTTGCCCTCATAACTCAGTACCGTCACAGCTCACTTGCTGTGACTTGGTATTTCTTGTGACCTACAGAATTTATCAGATCACCTCTTCACCTTTCCCAGACTCACACAAGTTACATTCCTCACAGGAAGGTTTTACTGGAGCTTTAAGCACGTTCATGGGGCTCATCAGTGAGAGACAGAATTCATATTTTCCACAGCAGCAACAGCTGCTTCTGTCAGAAGCCTCTGCAGCACACACAAAACCCTCCCTTGGTGCTGAAGGAACAAACCTGGGTACCTGGAACTGTGTAGTTACAACATCTTAGGTTTCCTTAGCTAACAAAGATTTCCTGCTGGAGCTCAGATGATCCCTGGGCGACCCTTTACAAAGCAGAGTGTTATTTCTTACCTGGCTGGGCTCTTGTGAAGATCAGGCTTGGTTTTATTTGTTGGGTTTTTAACAGTGCTGCTATTACTATGCAGGAATAGTTTATTCCCACTCACATTTGTGTCCTCTGAGGAGCTGAGTCTTTTAGACAGAAAAAAAGAGCTCTGGCTTTGTATTGTTTCTACAGAGCCACCTGGAGTAATCAAACTTCCCTAAGGGCAAGTCCCACCACTCTGGGGGCAAAGAGATGCCAGCAAGTGATGATCAGGTCTGAAAGGCTTCAAAACACCTTTGTTGCAGTAATGCTGCTTTTAATCCACACATTATTGGCTCCTCAGCTACACAAAGTTGTGCTACAGTGCCAAGAGCCCAATTATCACCAATTCCAACAGGAATTAGCAAACATCTGCAGGACCTGGTAGAGTCACCCCGTGGAACTGCAGGGTGTGGACAAGAACCTCTGCCCTGGCTTCATTCCCCTCTCCTGTCCTTCCCTTCTCTGCCCATCAGCACGGGTTTAATAAAACATAAAAGTTATTTTACAAACACATCAAGGCAGACAAGGATAAAAGTTAATTAGGACTATTCATAAGCCTGGCTGAAGGAGTACTGCATCCCATCCCTGAAAATTTAATTGCACTCAGTAGAGGAAAGCTAAAACGTAGTAGTAATAAAAAAATAACCCAAACAACAGAAAGAGATAATTTGGGAATAAAAACTGATTTCAATTTAATTCAAGCACTTGTTGGCCCTATTTATTTCATCAAGTAGTTCATGCAGGATAATGGCTTTGCTGTGCATCAAACAGCATTAGAAGTTCCTAATAAATTAACAAGTGAAAATTAATGGCTGCTCAGTCCATTAAATCTTGTTAATTTTATTTTTAGTCTAATAATATAGCAATCACAAGTTTACATTATTAAACCAATATTTATTAGAAGAACTCGTTTTAATTGGATCCCTGATGTGGTAATCTCATACAGTGTGTATTTCTTTATTTCATCCATTTTTTGCATTTATTTCTCATTATATTTAAATGACTGCAATATTCGGGGTCTTTTCCTAATACTATGAAAGTTAAGCAACCATTTTAAACACTTTATTTCACACAGATTCAACACTACACAATATAATGAGAACATCATGAGTCCCTTCAGAAGCTATTTTAACTCCTTTAATCTCTTGAGAAGGGGCAGAAGAATGAAAGGCAGAGATATGAATATCTGAAAGCATCTTAACAAATGGTAAAACCCATTTTTTCCTCTTAGCCCCTCAGTGTTCTGGATAAACATTCTGGATGTTTCTCAAGACAGGAGAAGTTTTATCACTGGTTTTAATGCAAAGTGAGAACTGGCCTGAACAATTCAGGTAAAAAAATAAATACATATATTGGCAAAAGGGTTTGAATTGTAGTGACTGCATGAGAAATTAAAAAACTGAGGAGACACCTTAATGAAGGGCTGCCGTGCTATTCCAGCAGCAGCTCTTCTGAGGGGAGGGACCATAACTCCTCCCCAGCCTCCCTCCCCTCCCAGTTCCTTGTCCCTGCCACAATAACTGAGTGTGTAGTTGCTCCCTAACTGGCTGTACCAACATTATTGCTCCAGCCTGACAGCAGTGCTTTGTTTTTGGGAATGGCATCGTGTGGAATACAACAACTCCACACACATTACCCAGGCTGATGTAAGAGACAGGAAAAAGTGCAAGGGTGGGGAGGAAAATTTGGAGGGACTGCAGGGAGCAGAAATCTGTGCCCATAATGGGGGGTTGACCTATGAAAGGACCTGATGGACAAGCAGGAGTGCAGGCACAAAATCAAGGAATCACACAGAAAAAGCTGAGCTGGAAGGCACCCACAAGGATCACCGAGTCCAGCTCCTGGCCCGGCACAGACCATCCCCAGGAGTCACACCCTGTGCCCAAGATGATTGCACAAACACTCCTGGAGCTCTGCCAAGCTCAGGCTCAATCTTCACCTTCAGACCTGACCTGCAGAGCCCCACAGAGGCCACAACAGCTGGGCTGAGGAGCAGCCCTCGGTGCCACAGCTGATGAGGGCACTGCAGCAGCACAAAGGCTGGGGCAGGGCTGTAAAACCTGCCCATAAAGCTCGGGCAGGACAGAGGTCACTGACACAGGTTTGCAGCAGGAAAAAACCCAGCAGGATGGAGCTGAGCAGCTGATGGCAGCCAGAGGTGTTTGCACACAGGGACTGGGCTGTGACCACCCCTGCACAGCAGGGTTATGCTGCTGCAGGCACTCCCAGACAAGGCCATGAAATATTAAAGCTCCTCACACTCAGGGACAGAGAGATGAAAACAAGGTAGTTTGAAATTAGCATTGAAAAATAGATAAATTTGCACATGGACACATAAAACTGTGACTGGTCCTCTGCTTGTTACTGCAATCAGATGGGCAGCAGTCCCAAAAGAAGAGCATGGAATCAGAGAATATCCCGAGCTGGAAGAGACCCACAAGGAGCAAGTCCAGTGACCCCAAAATCACACCATGGTGAGAAACCACAACATCCTTCAGGGTCTTGCAGATAGCTTCTGCCACTTAACATCCTCACAGTTTTCCTATTTTCCTTATAATCACCTCAAAGCTAAAAACATGATCAAATCATGTAAATATTGTGTGGTCAACTCCCAACACAACAGAAGCTGTGCTCACACCCAAGATGTTCCTGAAATACTTATGTTCCTTCTTTATTATCCTTATGCATTATGTTCCTTGTGTATTATCGCTGGTTTTCCTCACCAAAATGTAAATTATTGAAGGAACACCCTGTTCAGTGGCTTTTAACAAGCAAATGTGCCATGTTTCCATTTCAATTGGTACATTCTACCCTTATCAGATGAGTTCCACAAGAAATACCACCCACATCTCTTCAAAACTGTTTTCTGAATTAAAATAAAACCCTACCACTTAAAAGAAGGTGTTCCTTACATACAGGAATCCTGGCTCCCCTAAAACCACTGGTGATACCAAAACAAATAAATACAGTAATAAGTTCAAAAGAAAAAATGTGCATATGAAAATATATTACAAAATGTCAGGAGATTTATGTCTTTGTGTGTGCAGCACCACTAAAGCTCTTGAACCAAAGCATTTACTATCTCATAAAGCAAGACAGCTTTTAGAAATTACTGAGTGCCTGTCACATGGTCTGGTTTCTGCACATCAGATCCTAAAAAAGTTGAGTTAAACATTCATCACACTTCAGGGCAAATGTTGCCGGTTTCTCAGATGCATAAGACGGCCTCTTTTCTGCTCAGAACAGTGTTAGAAACTCAGATTTTTGCAGGTTTGTATGAATGTCAGATATAGATGCCATTCTTGCCACATTTTTGCATCTCCGAAAAGAATAGAGCCACCAAAAATTCAATAATTTTGCAAGCAGCTGGAGCAGATCTTTGCCTGCTCTCAGAGCAAAGCAGAGAGGCCACAAACACCCAGCTGGCTGTGTTAGGTAGGTGTTAATGGCACACTTGTCCTCAGGGTGGTCTGAAAAGTGATAAAAATGCTCATCCTGAAAGCTAGGCTTTCAAGATAATGCAACTGTGACAAAGGATGTATTTTCATGAGCAGAAGAATGCGTGTTCTCAACTCTATCATCCAATACAGACTGAAAAAACCTTCCTGCCAGGGGGACCCACGACTCACTAGGTCAGCTCTGACACCAAAGACCACCAGCCCAGGGCACAGAGGTTTAAAGAAAGGTCCTGCTGGGGCAGGATGGGCTTTGGCAGCAGTGCCCAGAGGAGGAGGGAAGGAAGATCTTCTAAAGGAGCCACACTGTGCAGCACCAGCACCACGAGAAACCATCAGATGGTCTGAGACAGTTTTCCAGGTGGAAATGACTTCCTCCTCCAGCAGTAAGAACAAGAAGGAAAAATCCTTCTTGCCAGGAGAGTCACACTGAAACCCTTGAAGGCTTCTCCAGCCTTTTGCTGCCTGCCACAGGTTCTCCCAACAGAAAACCTGGGGTGTCTGTCACACCACCTCTGAAATGGAGCACTTGGAGAAGTGATACATGCTGAGCAAATACACAAGCAAATAAACAAATCCCTGTTTACTAATCTGTCACGAGATAGAATGTAGTACATGTTTCCAGATCTCATCAGATAAACATGACAGCAGGAATACATTTGTTATTCTAATTCCTTAGCCCTACAAGAAAACAAATCTTTTTTACTGTCCTTTCTTCAAACAATCCCACCTGATCAGCCCAGGAATTTGCTGTGTAGCCCTCATTCCCACGAGCAATGTTTCTGCAAAGCTCGAGCCCTTTTCCGTGTGAAACTTGCTCTGTCTCATGGATACAATAGCTAATTTTGGACTTACCCTGCTCCTGCTGGGCCAGAGTCATCACTGGCATGGCTCCACTGTAATTCAGTCTACTGATGCATTACAGACAATGCACAACATGAGCTAATCCTTAATGATGCTTTCCCCCCTTTCCCCCCTCCCCAACATATTATTTGAGTAAATAGTAAAATGACATACGTAAAAATTATTAAATAAATAAAAAAATCAAACAGCGAACTAAAACCACGCTAAAATCATCTTGCAAACACTAATTTCAGATGACACAGTAATCAGATTCACAGATACATTAGGACAAGCAGTGCAGCCCAGAGGAAAAGGCACAGCTCTTAAAGTCACAAGGCCTGGTCAGAGCTGCAGCTCTGCACAGACTTCAGAGAGATTGTTCCATGTTCCCACACCATTCCCCAACCTCTGACACACAGATATTAACATCTCAGCACAGAAAGCCTAACCACTCTCATTCCTAAACAATAATAAAAGCACATATGAAGTTGTGTTTGAAAACAAATGCCAAGGTATAAGGGGCTCCCACCAAAACAGGCTGATCCTCCCCCATACTGAGGGTTAAGATCTGCAGGATCCAGGCTCTGTCAAAAATTAACATAAAATGTTTTAATTTCTGCACAGATTTTCTTTAACAGAGGAGGAACAGACGTTCAGTAGGAACAGCCAGGACAATCTCTGAAGGTGAGAATATTCATGGCTAGTGATATCTGCTTCTGCTGTTATTTATTTTCAACTTTTACTTTTTTCTTTTTTTTTTTTTAATAAAACATTGTGTTTGGCCCAACTCTTTTCTTCCTTTAAATCATAAAATATCAAATCCTTCCTTATCTAAACCACCGTGTTAGGAGTCACAGAAGTTCCCCGGGACTTCATACTCTGCTCCCTAACAGGTCAGCATCAGCCAGACACAATACCCAGGTCACAGCAGCAGGGCTGCTCCAGCAATTTTCTTCTTTTGAAATGGCAAGTATTTAAGATAAGTGTTTTAAAAAGGGAATTATCTACGTGGAAAGCACGTTGCTCACCAAGAATTTTAAAAATATAGGTTTTAAGGCATTTGTACCGTGTGGTGGCTCTACAGGTTTTGATTTCTGTTTCAAGTAGAAGCCGGAGCAACTCTAACAAAGGCTGAGAGCTCTCATTTGCATTACTGGCCAAAATCTTAGCCACAGTCATTCAGCACCAAAAAAGATAAGGAGGCTTTATTTTTCTTTTCAAAAAAAACACTACAGTTGTTGGAAGAAAATTTTAGGAGCTCCAAACATCCACATTTCTAAGCTACTTGCTTCACTTTTTCATGCAACAGATGCTGCTTTGTATCAGCTCCTGCATATTAAATCATTCTGACAACCAAGAAAGCATACATTTGTTTGTGCCAGAGAGAAGCATGAATACACACACACACACAGATATCTTCTCACGCAGAAGCACACAATTATGCAGCATTCAAATATTTGGGATGAACTTTGGCCTTTGCTTAAAAAAAAAAAAGTACTCCTAAACAACAATCAGGAACAGACCCAGCAGTCATCTGGCTGAGCTCACAGAAATCAACAATCTGCAGCAATAAAACACCACTTGTGGGCAGCCATTTGAAAGTTACTTGGAAAATTATTCTTAGATGGGATAGTTTTATACACGTCTTTTATGATTTATGACGGCCCTAAGGATCGAGCTCGGAATGGAGACTAAAAATAAAATCTATGTTCATTCAAAAAAATGGAGGAAAAAATCAGTAATATACATCCTCACATACGTGGGTTTTTTTCTGCACTCAAAACAACCTCCTTCAGCCCTGCCATTTGCATTCCCGATTTAAAAAGTAATTCGAAAACACCAGCAGAGTAGGGCACTAAATCACCCCTTCAGAGGAGTAATATGGAAGAAGCCAAACAACCCAAACAAAACCGTTTTCCTGACGCATTAATCACAAGAAAATCTTAATGCAGCAGCACTTGAGAACACGCTGAAACTTCTGACAATGAGCGTACCCTCAGTGAGTGCAACTGATCCGCAGCGCTTCCAACTTTTTCTTCTTTTTTTACAACCTCGGCTCGAGGCGTATTTTCTCCACTACGTTTTTTTCTCTCTCGTTACTAGAGAGTAATTCAATTCTGTAGCCAGCTACGGGGTTTTTCTGAACTAGGTAAGGAGCAGGCAGAGAGGACCAACACATACAGGAGTGCGGCAGGGCCGGGACGCAAAACAAGCGCAGTCCCGGCCGTGCCGGAGCTCGGGGGTCCCTGGGGGCTCCCCACACCCCGCAGCGCCCCGGCAGCCGCGCCCTCCGCGCCCCGGTACCTGGGGATGGTGATGCACTTGGTGTTGATGTTCTGCGTGGTGATCGCCTTCTCCAGCTCGTCCAGCTGCCCTGTCTTCTTCAGCTTCTTCACCAGGCTCTTCACCGCCTTCTCGCACCATTTCTCCTCCTGCCCGTTCTGCTCGCCTTTCTTCCAGCCCAGCAGCCGCTTGACGATGGGAGGAGTGAAGGGCAGGATGGAGGACATGCTGGCTGTGCCGGCAGCGCCCGCCGCCGCCGGCTCCGCGCTCTGCCCGCCGCCCCCCGCGCTCTCTCCGCCGCTGCCGCCGCCTCACACC
>VZTT01022552.1:5912-39883 GCA_013400855.1 Buphagus erythrorhynchus
GTCAATGGACTTTCTTACCATTTTATAGAATGAGAAGGGTACACAAGACTGCTCTGTGTATGTGGAAAGTACTAAGCTACTACTCTGCTTAAAAGACAGGTGACCCTCATAAAAGACTTACAACTCTTGTCAAAAAGGACATTAAAAAGAGTAAAGGGAAGCATAAAGGTGGAGAGCTGATTAGATTGCATTAATAAGATCACCTTTGTACCAGACAAAAACAAAACATGGAGCTTAAAAAACAACCTCTGGGAGCATTTGTTATCACATAGAAATCATACTCACATGATTGCTGTCTCCTTACTCAGCTGGAAAAGTGCTTTATCTGACTAAGTGCAAATACTGAAATGTTCATTAGCTCTCTTGAAACACCTTGACTTGTCTTTATTGAGTTGCATTTCATCCATAGCCTTTGCACCTGGGGGCACACAATAAATTTTTCTTCACAAAAGGTTTCTCAAGAGTGGTATGACTGTTCCTCTTCTCCCCAGAGTCTGAACACATTGCATCATCTTCTATCATATTTACAAGCCTGAGGCCCAGGATGAAGAATTGTTTAGTATCTCCAAACCAAAGCTTGCCACGTAGCAGATCAAATTGTTGTTGCTCTGCCACTGAGCTGACTCAGTAGTTGCTTGTTTGATTTAAGGCACAGTTCCACTGTGAAAAGTTATTGTAAAAATGGTATTTTCTTCTGCAGCAGAGCTAGTTCCTACGTGTATGAAGAATTATATGTGCTGACTCAAGTGACAAAGCACAAGTATTTACTGCTTCTGGTGTTGCCAGCTCTGCAGAGCAAAGAGAGAGGAGAGAAAGCAGGTTAGGGTCCATTTAATGTGTATCCATTTATATTCCCAGGATTCTGTGTGTTTTGTCTTTGCAAATTCAGGGAGACCAACTACATCCCAGAGCTGTTTACAGGAGCATAATTTGCCCTCTACTGCTGGTGAGTAGCCATGGAAAGGAAGCATTTTGGTCTCTCAGATAGTGAGGAATATGGAAACACCACAGACAAAAAAACTATAATGAATTGTAATTTGAAATAGAGTAGGTTAATACTTTATACTCTTCTGTACCATATTTTACCTATAGTGACCTGCACAGTTTGTGGCTGCAGTAGATTATTTTGTGACATTCTGGGTTTGTAAACTTTTATCTTGGATTAACATCATCTCTTATTATTCAGATGTAGTGGCAAAATATTTCTGCTTTTGTCATTATTTACCACTTCTTTTAGAATAAAGCAGAATGCCAATTTCTTTGTATTATCCAGCTAGCTATCATACTTTTGGAGCTAATTTTTGCCTCGATGTTGTTGTCTGTTAGCACATAGAACGACCCTTCAGTGACTCTGGTCTGTCCCCACTGAGTCATTCTAAGGGTTGGTGAGGGCTTCCTCCTTTGGCTGTCTTACACAGCCAGTATGTGAAGCTATGAAGGGAGTTCATAGGGAATTACTGAGTTCATAAGGCTGACTGTTGGTTTTAGCATGTTCACAGTGCCTGACTTTATTGCTTTAGCTTGTCTAATCCAGGGAGAGAAGTTGTCTGTCTCTGTTTCAAAGTGACACTGAAGCTTGCATGAGAATGACTTGGACTTGTGTTCCATCAAAAAAGGAAGTGGTTAGAGCAAGCAAAGGAGCAAGAAGATTTTCTTGAATATTTCAGCTACTTAAAAGAGAATTTTTAGCCATTGTCTTAAATTCCTAGGGGCTACGGATGATCAGATTGCCAGCAATGTCTGCTGGTTACTTTTGCAGTGAAATTGTCACCTTTTCAGAGCAGTTTGTGGGGCTATATTTTAAGCCCAGTAGAACAGAAATCAGTGGGAATATGGCAGCTTGCTTGATTAGTCCAATACCTTACTCCATTTCTTTGAAGCAGTAAAAGTTTAAATAGAATTTATGGTTACTGAATTCTCAAAGATTGTCTTAACCAAGACAGTGGCTATCAACAAGCTATGGTGTGGTATTTGAAATAAACACTTGCTCCTCTGCTGAAATGTCTTAGCACTGGGTAGAGAAGGAGCAGCTTCTCTTGGCAGGTCTGGAATTTTCTGCCCAAGTAGTCCAAAACGTTTGTATTGGCCTCAGGTTATATCTGTTCTTCCCCTGGGAACTAGAAGAACTAGGTTCTTCTTTAAGAGAGTACAGTCTTAACTAATGGTGAAGCTGATAGCACTTAAAACCTTTTGGTATATTGTATTCAATTCTAAAGTAAATATCTAGAAATTAAAGCAAAATCTCATTGTTATAGAGAGATAAAGATGAAAAAGAGGCAAGTACATGAAGCTTATATATGAGTAAAGGGCAACTTACCTCCTAGGTCCCAGCACTTGGAAGCTGACTAACTCCATGCAGTATAAGATTTACAAAAAATCCTTGGGAAGGGGCGGGGGAAAGTGCCCTTGACTTGTCTTCGAATAGAAACTGAAACTTTTAAGGCTTCTCTCTAATATGAGGCTANAACTGAAACTTTTAAGGCTTCTCTCTAATATGAGGCTAAACTACAAAATATCAGTTATTCTTTGAACTTGTCTTTTAAATACCACTTTAGATATTGTCGCCTGAGCAACAAATATTTTATTGATTTGTGTGTCTGAATGGATTGTGCTTAAATATATTCAGTTAATATTGCTTAGTAATTTTTTCTGAAAATACAGCTATTCTTGTAAGCTCTTGAGTCTGGTTTAGCTCAATCAGTAGTTTATCAAAATCTTGTTATGCATTTCCATGAGAAGGAAGAATGCTGTGTGACTGCCTGCACTCACCATTTTGTTCTGCTGTGTAGCAATTGAAGTCACATCTGTAGGCTGTGTTTGCTCCCGAAATGTATGAATTCATCAGCCAAGACGGAGACTTGAGTGCAAATTCACTTCCTGATGGTTAATAGCAGCTACATCCAAAGACCATGAGGAGAATCCTTAATTCCACTAGAGTTTTACGTTCTTCTGGAAACCCTTTTGTGGTGAGCAGGCCTGGCTCAAGGGGATAATAGGAACTTGAATACGAGTATATTTGAGAAATGCACATATACACTACAGGCACATAAGCTTGACAATCTTTAGGAGCTGTTTGATAACTTTCTACAAAGCAGCTTGACCCCCCTACTGTTATTTTTTTATATTTGTATTTACTTTATCACACAGAAAACCAATCATGTTACTTTGTCCTACCAGTTATTTTATGAAAGTAGACAGAGGCATGTAGCAGCTCAGAAGAGCTTAGAGTCTCCTGAAAAGACACAGTACTTTCTTCCCTTGAGGTCTGAAGTTATTGGGGCAACAGAAATGCTTTTTTCTTTGTTTTTAAAAGAACAAAAATTTTGTTCTTTTAAATCTGGATAATAGAATAATAGAACATAAGAGTAAAATACTATTGAAAAGATCTAGTATCTAAATATGTCCTTGAAAAATATCATCGTAATTTTATAATATCACTTACATTAAAAGTTCAACATTATGTTACACAAGAGACTTGACTTGAGAGCATATATCCATTTAAATTGTTGCAAACTTACTCAGTCAATGCAATATAAAATTATCTTCCATGTTGCTGTTGGGGATCATTCTGCTGCATTTATTTGGATGTCAAAGTGACAGGCCATTAACCTAGGGGTAAGCTAATTATTTAAGGAACTTTTCTTGTTTTGTACAATGAAGAAGTACTCTTGAAAATACAACACAAACATAGATATCTGTGTCAGATGGTAATGGTCCATTTCTTTTAAATATGAAAACGTAATTTTAGCATTCAAACAGTCAAGACAGCAGTAATTTAAAATAAAACAAGAACAGCCGTCATTAAATGGTTGTGTTTCTGGACTTAGATTGACGCTTAACACATTGATCTTCTTCATAGAAGCTTTCCATATTCCATCTGTTAGAATCTTTGACCTTTTCTTAACACCATTAAAAGATAAAATGTTAATCTACTGAAAAAAGATGCATGACCTTTTAAAAGTGAACAGTACCACTTTACAGTCTGCCATCATTAAAGCACTTTATGCTCAGGAGCCACGCATTATGTGTATCATAGCAATATAATTGTTTAGAATAATGTAATTGTTCAACCAAGAAGATATATACCACACATAACATAAATTAGAACTAGAACTATGTGAACGTTGGAAACCCAATCAAAATAGCATGTCAGATTGAGTCTAACTTTCAGTTTTAATCAGCCTCAAGCTCAAATTTATTTTTTATTAATATGCCACAATGCATGCCTAGAAGACACCATTTTAACAAAGAAGAAGAAAGGTACTTTGGGACAAATGAAACCACATCACTGGCAAAGGAAGATGCTTATCTTCCTTTGTTTTAAATCACCTTTACTTATCTTTCCAGTATAAGGAAGTAACTGGAGCACAAATACTTTATATTTAATGGGAAATTTTAATAGCAAGGAAAATAATGAAAATGGACTTAATTTGTTTTTAATAAATCTGAATTATCTTAAACTCAACATCTTAAAAGCAGTGGACACAATTCAGAACAGTGCTGAAACCTGGTTTAAATCCAGTTCAGTATGAGATAGTAATTAGTTTTGAATATGGGCTAATTTGACTCCAAATTAAGAATTAACAGAGGATTAAAAATAAACTGAATACAGTATATAGGCTCAGATAACCTAATCTTATCTTCTGGTAAGGTGTAAATTTTAGATGAAGCCCATCAAATTGTTCTGAGGACATAGCTATATAGTAGTGTGTCTACTTAATAACTGCTTAACAGAGGATAATAGAAGGTTCAAGTAGCTTCTGCATTTGAATATGATGTTCTGCTGGTACCTTTTATTATATAGGTAAAAAAGCCTTTATACAGATGAAGGCTCATATTCTTCTATTTTAACCTAAATTCTGTTCAAGTCCTTAACTTGTTCCATTTTCCACAGTAAAACCAGTGGATAATTTCAGGTTGGAATATCCTCTATGCATTTTTTCCAGTGGAATTTACTCCTTAAGGTAAGCTGCTGCATGCAAAATAGTGATGCAAGCGTTCTAATTTAACATAAATTTAGGTCCCAATATTAATATTATTTGATTGTATTAACTTATTAGGTTTATCAATGTCACCGCTGTGGGGGCTCTTAGACAGCCCTGATGCAATGGGTGCATTTAACTTATAAATTATTTTCCTTTGTGATTTTGCCTTCCACCTATACCTGAAGGCAGGTGGTGTGTGCCCAAAGCTGTTTCCTACCTCATGAAACTGAAGCTGAAGCCATTTGCTGAATTGTCATCTTGAGTGGTAATGAGGACACACAGCCCTGCAGGATTTAGCTCTCACACATGTATTGCATGCCTAGGAATGGAAACTGACCTGAACTTCATTGTTAGAAATTTGATCATCTGCATAATAATGCAGAAAGTAAAGGAGAAATCATGAGCTTTGCTAAGAGTTTTTGGCAAGTTGAAAGACATTCACTTCCAGTGAAAACTTTATATTCTGTTTTCTGATTGCATTGCTGCACTAGTGCTGTCCAGTTATGTATTGTTCCTGTTCAATAAGCAGCACCCCATTTTGTACAGGCCAAGCATTTCATCTTTGAAGTTAGTAGTCACTTTTTTTGTCAAGCTCTTCCATTGTTTAGACCTGCTTCCCAGTCCCAGCCCCAGTTTATCACACCGCAAATTTCCTCTCTCGCATATTCTTCCCTCTAGGTCATTGATAGTGAAAGCAAGCAATATGTTTCCTGGTGTTCAACCATGTGGCACTTCACTAGTCACATAACACACTAGATAAGGAGATGACAGTCTGTGCTGCTCTGAATAGCATATGTGCATGCCATCTGAGAGCCAGGAGCCCGAGGACATGGATATAGCCAACAGAGGGAGTCAATGGCAGCAAAGCTCTGGCCATTCAACCCCTGCTATGGAGAGGAGAAAAATGGACAGCTTTGCATTTATGGTTAAAGGGAAGATTTCAGCCTGTTTCGCGTTAGTCCCTAGGCATCATTTGGAGGCCATGTGCTCCTCTTCTTTCAAGCTGGAGGTTGCCTACGTGACACAAGTGTGGTCCCAGCTCAGCAGGAGGTGGTGCCCCACTAGAATGTCAGCTGTTTTGATAAAAGTTTGGCCCTTTCAACAATTTTTATGTGTTCAGGAAGATCTGATCTATAGCATTTGCCTTTTAGTCTATTAAGTATAACTATCAAGTAACATAAAGAAGCTATAATTGCTGTCTCATTAGAATTACAAAATAAAGCCTAGTTTGTGGGGAACACCTGCTTGCTCCATCTTTTACAGTACAGTAGTAATGTTTAACATCTCTTCTGCCTACTCATTACTTGGTACCCAACATAGCTAAAATTATATAGATCCTCATCAACCAAAGTGGCATTCCCTTCAGACTAAAAAAGTCCTAGATCTCAGCATTGGTGAATATAATAAAGAGAAAGAGTCTTTTCTCTTTGACAGAAGCAAGCTGTCACAGTAATAGTGAAATGAGACACAGAAGAAAAAAAATTTCAAAATATTCTTAGACACATTCAGGCAACATGTAAATAGAATAATAAATCTGGCAAGAAAGATCTGTTTATTTTTCGCACAAAAGGGCTAAGAAGATGTTTGGGGTTTTTTTTTTCCATTTAAAAGCATGAATTTCTTTTTCTTCCACCTGAAGTCTGCACAGTATTCCACAGAGCAGCTGTCCACAGCAAGAAACTCATCATTCACTCTCTGATCAACACATACAGTAAGTGACATGAAACTCTGCTTAATTCTCTTGTGTCTTCATGAAATAATTTCTTCACCAACTAAAGAAATCTGCTGTTTACCATAATCTCAATTTAACACCTTCTCTCACTGTTCAAAAGTAACTGTCTGCATTTGAATGGGGTTTGCAAAGCAGAAGTAACTGCCAGGGAAAACTAAACAAGTCTTGTCTCTTCCTTGAAAGTTGAAAAAGGCTTTAGTTTTTTTTATCACAGTGACAGGTTACATGGTAAATAAAGTTTGAGATCTTTGCTTTGGCCATTTAATACAAGAATTGGTTCGAAGTGAACAAAGCTGAAGGGTGCAAAAGTTGAGCTAAGCCCAAGTAACACGTTAAGTCGGCTGTTGGGAGGCCAGTGGCACATGGGCACAGTAACGCTGGGGGACGGGGCGGTGGGACAGGCTGCGGGTGCTGCTCCCCACTTACAGAGGGAGCCCCTGCAAACTAGTGAGCTTTCAGTATGGGAAAGAGGCCTCGGGAAACACTCCACTCTAATTTGTTTGGTTTGTGTACCGTAGGAAGCAGCCAGGAGGATCTCAGCCCCGCCAAAATGGGAAGGGTCCCACCTTGCCTCTCATTACCGTGCACAGCAGAGGATCACTTAAAAAAGATTTCCTCATTCGCGCTGCGATCAGATACAGTATCTTTTAATCAGCAATCAAAACAAAGGCCCTGTTAGTACTGCGAGATTAGCTAGATTTCTACAGATTTGTTCTGAAGTTAATGAAATTGCATCCAAATGAGACATGAGATATGAAATGTTCTGCAGCAGTTCAAAGCCTGTGACCAGCTGCACTCCCCAGCAGCCCTACCTGGGAACCTGTTCTTGAGGAAAACCTCTCCTGCAACTCTCTTCCCCTGACTCATAAAGTTAGGATATGAGGAAATTCGCATTTGAAAATTTAGAAATACAGTGCACAATGGTTTCATGTCATAGCTGTATTGAACTAAGAAAAAGCATTGTGTTGGAGGGTAGGAACCTCTTTTTGTCTTTTGTGTTTATATCACTGTGTTGATTTACTGCAGGTAAAAAAAATGGTAATGTAAAATCCTTGTGTAATTTTTCTGAAACAGGATGAGTTTTCACATGATGTGAGTAGCATTGTACTGCTAACTGCAAAATGCTTAGAGGAAACTAAACTAAGTTGAAGGAATTAATTCCATCAAAGAGTCGGTACTTGCCTCAATAAGATATTTTTAGCATTTTGGGATTTTGATATATGTATGGTTTTTTCCCAAGAGAACAGGAAAACTACTTCTCACCACTTCTTTCATGTTAGGTTGTTTATGGCAGACCATTGCATTAGGTCATGTAGCATTGGATCCGCTGGAAAATGAACAATGTTTTGAATCATCCATATGTTTCATTTGCTGCCTCTCTTTGGTCAGGTGAATGTAGTTTTCCCACCAGTACCCAGGTATGTACCAGGGTTAAAAGCTTTCACATAAGCCAGGTATGTACCTAATCAGAATACTCTTGCCTGGGCAGAGCTTTTGATGCTAGAAATAATGTTTTTAAAGCATATTGACATATGCATTAAATGAAAAGCACACATAGTATTGAAGTGCTCTATTTCCTTAGAAAAGGAAGAGAATAAGTCTTAATTTTCCTTTAGGGCAAAGCTTTAATAGAATTGCTGCTAGTTCATAGTCTTCCAGTTATTGTTTAAACCCCATAAGATACTTAAGTCTTTGAGTGTTTATACCAAGAAAAGAAAAATATGAATTCATTCTCCAGCTCAGATTTGGAGCTAATAAAGTTATTCTGATTTCTATTACGTTTCTTGCCCAACAGCGTTACCTTCTTGCTATTATTTAGCTGAACAATTTTAGTGTCTTGGGTGCCTTGTGCCTTATGGAAGTTGGGAAGGAAAATCAAAGGTCACAAGGAACAGGGAAAAAGGTAATTAAATAATTGCAACAAAGAAAACAGAAAATAAAGGGAGCTGAGGATACAAACAGAAGCTATCAAAGTGGTTCTCTATCAATGTTTTTAGCATTGTCGTTTGGGTGTGTCTATGTGGTTGAGGGATTTTCCTCAGTAACGCGCTTGTTTTGCTGGTTTTACAGTTTTGGAAGGATGATCTCTGAATTTTTCTCAGATTCTCCCTGTTCCATCCAAGATGGACACAATTTATCATGTTGTCATTATCCATCCCCAGTGATTCAAGGACTTCTGTGTTTTCTTAGCAAGACAGCCAACTTATATATCACATGATATATACTTGGAATTAAATCTCATTTCCCCTCTCTCATGGCTACCAGGCATTGTATTTTAAAGTGGGATCTTCAGCAGCTGAAATTTCAGTTCTACAGTGCCCCGTACATAAGTTGCAATATCCCAGGGCACATGAGTGGAATCCCACTCTGTCAGGATTATTTTGCTACATCGTGCAATGTGCAAGGACATGCCAAGCTGGGAAGAAGAGAGGAAAGCATGCAGCCATTTTAGCAGCTTCTGTCTCCTCCCTGATTGAAATGGAAAATAATGTGAATTTTGTGATAAAATTATGTATAACAGTTAAAATTTGCAATGTGGTCAAATATGGGTATATGGTATGGGTGAATAAATAGAAGATTGATTGCACCTTGAACTCTGCAAATGTTAGGATGCTATCAAGTTTGGCAGATGTGTATTTTTATCTACAGTTGTCATCTGCTGCAAAACATCTGGATTTTAGAGAGTCAGACTTTCAGACAACCCAAGTGTACAACAGATACTACAAACTCTTTGTGGCTACCAGTTTGAAAACAAAAGTGTATTGGCCTTCTGAAACAGTTTGCAAATCTGTCCTTAAAACAAAATGAGTTTTTTTGGTGGCTAAAATGAGGGGCACATAAGTATCAGTGCTTTTAGCCATTTGTTCTTGTGTTTAAGAATTCAGTGAAAGGTACAAATTTTTGCAGTGCCTTTGCTGATGATATAACTAGGCTTTGGATAAATTGTGGTACTCTTTGGGCTCCATATTTGATTTCTAAGTTTTGAGTATGAGGTTATGCACATCCATAGCTTGTAAGAAGAGCCAGACTGACAGCAGAGGGGTTGATGTCCTTTGTGGAGCAGGTACAGCATGTTGCCTTTTTACCTTGTCAATGCACTTCAGTCTCAACACACTCCCAAGGTGAAGAGTCCCAGTTTGTTTCCCACATCCTCCTGTCCTTAAAATCTGGGCTGGGCTGGGCTGGGCAGGGCAGTCTGGGTTCCCATTAGTTCTAGCTGGTGATTGAGTGGGCAAACCTGCAAAATAAGCAAAGTAACTCATTGATGTATACAAAGAAAATTTTGTCTTGGGCACTTGCAAGGTCCTATGAATCTCCTGCTAACAAACCTCCCTCATTTTCAGCTTCATTGAAAAATGCAGTGAAATCAGGTTTTAATCAGGGGAATGAGACATTTATGATGCATATTTCCAGGTCTGAAATGAAAATCTATTTTTAAAGAAGAAAATTAAACACTATTTCAATTTTCTTGTGCTGACCCTTTGGGACTGTACTGAGCTACTGTCACCTACCAGCATGCCCGCCAGGCAGTCTGTACAAATATTATTATTACTTAAATAGAGTCTGAATCATTACCTTGTGTTTTCACTTTGTAGTGAAGTGATTTAAATATAGTTTTCTTATGTTGGGATCCTTTGACAAATGCATAAATAGTTAGCGCATTGTTAGCAACAGTGAAAAGGAAATGGATGCCTGGCAGGAGGAAGGGCAAATAATTTTCTCATGCTTGCTGTGCTCTTTCTGTAGTGTAAATCAACTCTTCTCCTCTGAAAGTAAAAACTTATTCCAAGATGTCAACAAAAGTAAAGTAATTAGGAAAGGAAATGTAATTCCTCTCTGCTGCTCCTCCCGCACACACATTAGTAAATGAAAGCTATTTAAAGATACAACCTGGCATAGACTAATTGGAGATGAGTCATTTGGGACCTGATCCTGGAAATGCTTACTCAAATGAGTAGCCCTCTGATTGTTCGCTGGGTCAGTGTGGAGTGCTGTGCATGCTGCAGGATCAGGGAGGAGAAGGGTCAGTCCTGCAGGGTCCTGAGCTCTCCCGAACCCAAAGGCTCCTGGGCTGGCCAGCTGGCCCCAGGGGGAAGATGCCTGTGCTTGGAGTTAACTGTTTTATTGGATCACAGCCAGTTTGGTCAGTGTGTCCCAGGACTAAATCCGGAGTGCTTAACTTAAAATAGGAATATTATGAGGCTACTTTGATTAATTAATCTCATTTGGAATAAAAGAAACAATTAGAAAACTGAAACACACCACAAAACTTTCCCACATCCACTTCTGCTGCTGGTTCATGTCTGTCATAAAATTAACTACTGTAATATGCTTTTTCTACAATTTAGTTCTCAAATACTTGTCTGCAAAGGAAGCTGTAAAGCTCAAAGGCATATTTTTTCTTAGTGTTAGCAATTAATATGCCACTAGTATTTGCATAAATAAGTTGTCTATTTTAAAGCAACTCAAATGGGCTATTTCATTTTATATGACTGTTAATTAAGATGTTGATTAGCCCTGCTATTGAAGCATTGAAACCCTTTCTAAAAGAAATGGCCACTGTTTCAATTTTATTTTAATTAGTTGGACTTTGAGGTTATTTACTACAGTGTCAGCTATCAAGGTAAAGCTATTTAATTTAATGTTCAATCCAAGGCAGGTAGCACACAGAATTCCACATTTGCCTGTAACCACTGCCATTAACAGCAGTATGATTTAAGGTCATTTAAGAGTCATCAACCTCACAGATGGTAAAATGCGAAGTATCTAAAAGGGAAAATAACAATTGTTGTCTTGTCAAATAAAATCCGAACATTGTATTTTTCGTGAACACCCACTAGCTTCCAGCAATTTTATACAGAATGTGTTTCCCTTTGGGCGGAGAGTGTTAGGTCTTCCCTTTTATGTATCCTTCCATTGAGACATGCTAACCCCCTCGGGAGGTGAAACCCACCCAGATATTTGTGATTTTAAAACTTCATTTGCGTCACTTGCAACAGAGATGGATCATTATTCTGGGATAAAATCACATCCTGCACAGTGAAAATAACAGGCAACATTTGACCTGAAAAGGGGAAGAGGAAAAAAAAACCCAACAACTTTAAAGTGTTAAAAGAAACAGACAGTGTTAAAGCTGCTTCAGGAAACAAATTCTCCCTGTAATGCAGTGTAATTACGATCTTTTCTAAGCTAAGTATAGTACCCTAGAGATTACTATAAGTAACTTATAATAGAATTTTTATTAGTGGTAGTAATTTTTTATGATAATTAGTGTAATCTGCAGCCAATAAAATCAGAAGATATATAGTTATCTTTTACACCAGAAAACTAATCTTCAGACAGCTGAAACATTAGGAAAAATATATTATTTTATGATTGTTATACACCTTTATGTTCTGATTATTTGGTATTTTTTTAATAGCCCTTTCCATTTTATGTTGAAAAATGTGAGGCATGCTCAAGAGCCAGTATAAAGCAGCTTTGGGGTAAGCATCTGGCATTTCATTTCCTTGGCTATCTGATCTGAAACCTCATCCTTTGTGGAAGTTAGCAAGTTTTAAGTATTTCTTCTAGATGATGGGTGACCCTTGCACAAGCCCTGTCCTCACAGTGAGATTTTGCCTTTTCTTATTGATGGGAGGGAGAGCCCTGGCCGTGGCATGTGGTCTGTGTATCTTTGGGACTCTCTTGTGCTGCTCCACAAAAAGAATATTTTGACTGAATGTATCAGCTACTACTGCTAAGCCAGTGGGTTTGCTGGAAATACAAAGAAAGAGAACAGTTCCAAATAAACCTAGGGAAGGACTAACTGCATTTCTCTGTTAGTTTTCTGAATCATGCTTTCAGTTTTTAGTTTGCTTCTCTGTCAGAACCCTCCAGACTGCATGGATGAGATGGAGCTCTCACATAGACTGTCAAAGCTGGCATCATACATGCCTAGAATTTCTTAGGCTTGGACTTCACTCAAGGCTGTTTGAATAGGCATAAAGGGCTATGAAGAGAGACTGCTGTCTTCCACTCAGGGAATGGCATAAATTCTCTTGGACCTTTTGGAAATTATTACTGCAGAAGGAGGTCAGAGGACTGTTGCATTCTCCTAGGCTTTTTAGACTTGGTTTGTCCTAAATTAAAAAGAGAAGGGGAAAAGAAAAGGGGGGAAAGTTATGGTCTCACTTCTTAGAGATGCTGAGATTAGTATTCCCAACAACTGTACAGACTTTCATAATCCATGTTCATAATCTGCTATGGCTTGATGAGCAGTGACTCAATGTTGACAGTTGACATATTGTCTCCAGTATGTGACTTGGTGTCTGTTGAGATGCTTGAGGTAGAGCAAGCTCCACTGAAATTTGTCCACATTCTGCAAATATGGGAGGACATCACTGCTTGCAGTTACCTGTGATCCATATTTTGATGAGAGTTCTCCAGTGATAACTAATGCAGTGTGTATTAAGCTGGCTTATATTTAAGTGGCAGAACCTAAAGAGGTTCATAGACCTCTTTAGAAGTCTGTGAACACAAACATGTTCATCTAAAGCAAAGACATTGGTTAGGTCCCTAATAAAGATGTTCTAATGATGTTTCCTAGATGTGTTGTTGGTACATTTTCTGTGGAAATATGATAACTGGCTGTTAAATAAGCAGTTGTTTCCTTCATGTCCAGGAAAGCCTCACTTTGTGATGAAAATGGCCAGTCTTTCTTGCCTTGCCTCTGTTTTCCCTCACTGGTCTTTGGCAGAGTAGGACTGTACTGACCTTCATCCTTCAGGTAGATTCCAGTCCTGATCAGGCAGGAAGCACACAGGCTGTGCAAACGGCGCCCTGGCAGTGGAGCTTCTGACCGTGCATAAAGCATCAAGTTTCCATGCTGATCCTGCTGGATTCCTGTGTGCCAGCACTTAGAGACTGTTGACCGTGAGGTTTCTCTGACACTCTTGTGAACCCTCACAGGGACAGATGGATTTGCTCTTGAATGGCTCCATTCTTTTCTCTTTGTGAATAGAGCGGGCAATGGTTAATTTGCCCTGACTGCTGTCATGCACCACAGGCTTCTGCTTTGTCACCCCTCCTGCTGACCATGGCCCCAAGGGCAGGAGGTCTCATATTCTGAAAACGTGTGTACTTACTGTATGTGTCCAGCTTGTCTTTTGGGAGGAGGAGTGTCACAGCTGAGCACAGATGGTGCTCTTCCCCTTGCTCTGCTTCAACCTGAGACTTAAATAAGAGTTTTCCAGCAAGCTGCCTTGGTAGAAGTAACTGATGGGAGTTAGAGAAAGGAAATTCCCATTCCTCCTACACTGAGGAATCTTACCAAAAGCCATGTTAGCAAAAGTGATCATCCACGGGTTCTGCAATGTTTTGAATTCATATAGGAGACATTATAAAATTATTAATGGGTTTATTGACTTTTAAGCTGAATTACTGAAATACAGTGTACCTAAGGCTGAAGAATATCTGAAAACTTGGATGACAAAGCAGTTTCTTTCTCATGTGGTCTCTTCAGAGTCTGCCTTGCTTGCAGCCTGCTCTCAAAGTTCTCAAACTGTGCAACAGCTGCCTAAGTATTTCCAGGTACAAGTAAAAATGAAGTTTTCTGCCATCAGCGCAAATAGCACAGCCTTCCTTCTTCATTCTTTATCCCTTTTCTGCAGATTTGGTCAACTAGTGTTCTTCATTTGTTATTATTTACTTAAAGGTCTTTCTTCTTTTACTGCCCTCAAAAATCACTGTGTGCTCTTCCTCCATCTTGCTGACCTTTGAGTTGCACAGTAGAACTGTTTTCCAGGATTAGTTTGTAAGGGTTCATAGATTCTGATGGATTTTAGGCAAAAAGGGTTATATTTTCAGTTTTGGAGTCTGTAAATACTTTATTAGCAGATGCTGGATTTTGTGGTAATTTGTCAGAGGTTAGAACAGATGCATAGTATCCTCCCAGATAAATAAAGCTTAATTTGTAATTTCCACCACAGGCAGATCAATCTGTGTAATTTAAGTGACTGAACTTTCATAGTTGGTGTGCAAGTAAAATACCTTTTATTTAGAATAGCAGCAGTAAATTGATAGTGTAATTTGTGCTGTGAAAATTTGTCACTATATTCAATTATGCACAAAAACCCACAGTCTTTTGAACAGCATCCACAAGTTGTGCCCTAAAAAAATATAAATAATACTTAAAAAAAAAATTTCCGAACATTCAGATCTTTGAAGACACTCCTTTCTGTGCCTGATGTTAAATTTCAGGGGTTGTTTTCCTTGCTTTTCAAGGAATTTGGCATGTGCCACAACATCACATCTGGTAAAGGTTTAACTGAAAAATGGCTTGTTTCTAAATTCAAATCTTAATTTTTCCAGTTAAAATGTGTATCCTGTGGCTCATGGGGTTCATCCATTCTACCACCAGGTAGGTAACAAATCTTGCTGCTTGCTTCTCAAGATGAATATCAGAAGAATTCACTGTGCTATGTACACCACTACCTAGAAACCATAACACAAGTGATAAATACCAGAAAGTTGGCAGAGGGGAAAGTTGGCTCTTCAAAGAAAATTTACACTAAAAAGATGTAAGATTAGAGACATCATTGTCAAAAATGTGAAATCTCTATCCCCCCTGGAAATACATGGTAGCAGACCCTGAGGAGAAGAAAAAATCAGGAGCCTAAAGCAGTCTGTGGCCTCAGCCAAGAAATCCAGGTCACATCTGACACCCTTTGAAATCCACACCCATGAATCCAGTGGACTTTAGGCTGGACTCCTAATCACCAGAAAAATGGTTTAATTCAATGTGTCATCTCCAGGGAAGGATGAGAAGACATCTGAGATGGAAACAGACAAATGACTCTTCCCTTGAGGTAACTTCAGATACAGGAGAAGCTTCCCTGTGCTCACTGGAGTCCAACAGGTAATACCAGTTTCCTTGGCTCACTAGTAAACACCTGAAAGGTAATGCAGTTTTGATGACTGTAATTTCAGTGCTGAAAGCAACCAGTACAAAACACTATAAATTAATTGATCTTAGCATTAAATTTGCTCTAACCCAACTGTATTTTGATTTTAAAGAGTTAAATGCAGTCAGAACCTCCTAGATGTTTTCTGAAACAGAAAATTCAGTGAGGAAAGTGTTTCCTTTTTCACATGACTGTCGATGTTTTTATTTGCCAGTTAGAGAAATGTTCAAAAAATATATTTCTGCAAAATTAAATATTTTCTGTTTGGGTTTTGCCCATTCTGCACTTTTGGAAGAGGCAGCAGACAAAACACGATTTTCCTTCATAGTATTTCTTTCTTTTGTTCAGCATTTTTTCCATCTTCCCTGCAATCCTCAAAACATTAATGGAACATTTTTGCAGTGGGGCTTTATTCAGAAAAAAAAAGTCAAAGATTCTAAAAATAAGAGTTCTATTACAATTTCTGATGTTAGAAA
This sequence comes from Buphagus erythrorhynchus, assembly GCA_013400855.1. Taxonomy (NCBI): domain Eukaryota; kingdom Metazoa; phylum Chordata; class Aves; order Passeriformes; family Sturnidae; genus Buphagus; species Buphagus erythrorhynchus. The sequence continues at coordinate 22,051 of VZTT01022552.1, forward strand.
CTGAGCTAATTTGTCAAATAGGATGCAGTATAAGGTTATGGTTTCAGCACAATGGCGAAATTATCAATAGAATAATGGATGGCAAACAAGAAGTCTTGCATGTGTGCTTTTCTCTGAGAGGTTTCCAGATTTCACAGACTGAGTGTAACACTGTGTTTCTGTCTTGTAGAAGGAAAGACTAGCTCGAGGCTACAGTGGAACTCCTTATGAAAAGAAAAAGGAAGGCTGCTCCCGTAATGGGGTGTGAAACACTGACCTTCCAGAATAGCCATTTAAGTAGCTTTTGGGTTTTGTTCATTTGCTGCAAGGAAAGTGTAATTGTGCTGCGCAGTTCTGTTTGAACAAGTGAGTTGTGCACTTCACTGGAGGAATGCATGGAGTGTGTTGAAAGCACAGATATGGAAGTGTGGCCAGGAATGTGATAGAGTGGATATAAAATGAGTGAAGACAAGTGTCCTCATGCTGGCTGCGGTGGTGACGTGCATTATCTCGACATGTTATCAGGAGATAGATGTTTGCATTCCCATGGGTCAGTGCAAGTTGTCACAGTTTCGACTTCCAGCTTTTTCTTATGGAAATAACATCACGAGGCAAAGAACATGAAAAGTTCTCTGCTTGCTTGCACCTCCACGTGTGATCTTACAATCCTGAATGCTCTCTAGAGGACTTAGGGTGCAGTGTGAAAGTATGACAATTGTTTTATTAATGGTCCTTTGCTTCTATTTATAGCAACAAAGTTGTTAAAAATGTTTTTTTTTCACTCCTTTTCCTACTCATTAAATATTTTTGCTAGTGAGACATTTTCCAGAGGGAATGAGATATATAGAATTGGTTTTTTTTTTATCCTTACATCCATTTAATAAAAAAAAAAATGGGTTAGATGGAGTTCTGAGCACTAAGGTTTTGATGCACACGTTGAATGCTTCCTCTCTAGAAAGACACTGCTCTTCTGGAATGGCAAATATCTCAAAACCTGGCACTTTCCACCCCAGCCCAGCCATTTGAAGGTAGTTATTTTTGCAAGACTACTTAACAGGCTTTGTTATCATTCCAGTGTGAAACAAAAAAAGAGCAGAACTTCTCCACAGGTTTTGCAAAATGCAGTTAAGTAGTTGTCATTGTTTCTGATCTACTAATCAATTATTAGTATTAATTAAAGGATCCCTTTAGAGCTGTTCCCCAGATCCATAACAGTCAACAGGAAAAGGAATGTGTGGCATAGAATCTTGATTACTATACTTACAGTAGGTTATATCTATTCCTGGTGTGTGAATATACCATCTGATAAGGTGAAACACCCTGTATATACTAGTAATTAGTCATAATTTCATGTAATTATTACAGCAATTTCTGTGGTAGTTATCATGGGTCCCAGACATCTGTACTTTATGAAGCCAAATTTGTAATTTTCAATGAATATATAGTTAGCCCATTGAAGAATGTTACATATTTTTGCTTTATCCCAGTCTTTTTGAGCTCTGTTGTACCTGTTTGCTCTGCAAAGGAAGTAAGAAAAGTAATGAATTTCCAAAGCTACATACCTGTCCTAGTAAATTATTTACTTTGCAACTTTTTTTTGTTTTGTTTTTTTAAGGTGTCAAATGGTCTGGTTTTTCTATTTTTGGGGCTTTTTTGTTGTTGTTTGTTTGTTTGTTTGTTTGTTTTTCTCTTTAACTGTACCTTTCCCTGTGTTAGCCTGTAAATACAGTGCTCAGAAAGGGGGGGCACACAGCACTGCCTCCAGTCGAGTGTGCTGAGGGCAGCTTTGCTGTAAGGTTTCCCACACACTTGTGTTAAGGTTTGAACAGTCAGCACCCATCCTGATTTTTTCAGTCTGGAGTATCTTCTAAGATGGGATGGAATTGTGTCTTGTGCCAATCTAATCTGCAGGATTGCTTTGTTGTGCAAATGGAGGGAGAATGCAGTACACTTATTTTCACTTACAGCTAAAATCAAATATTAACTCCAATCTGAAAATGAAACTGAGGTGCCTTGGGGGTAAGGGTTTCTTGATGGGGTTTCCTTTTTTTTAGGAAAGTCTGGTTTGAAAAAAACAAAAAAAGTAAAAAATGAGCAGACTTGGTTAGAAATTTTTTAAAAGCAGAAAACTCCAGAATGAGGCAAGCAGCACAGGAATGCAGCCAAAATGAACTTTGTGGTTTTTCTGAATCTCTTAAAGTTTCAGGCTTAGAATTATCCACCTGTAGCCCAACAGTTTCACTATGAGAAGCAACTGCCAATTATTGCGTGTACTGATAGCATCATCTCTTCATGCACTGGCAGCTGGGACTTACTTGAATTTCCTTTGATATATTTAGCCTAAAGAGTCTTAGATTAAATAAACATAAACAATCCAAATGGCTTTAAACTAATTCTCATATAAAACAACATTTGAAAAATATGCATTGAAAGGTAATGTAAACATTTTGCTTATGCATTTTTCGTTTTAAAAATGTAATGAATCTTTGCAGCCCTAAAGGGCTCTACAGCCCATACAGGGCTCTGTACACCAAATGTTTGGGTACTCCAGTACCATTGCAAAGTGCAGGATTTACCCAGTGAAAGCAGTACAGATGTTTGACAGCCATGCCAATGAGCAAATGACTGAACCTTGAGAAAATGCTGATTTTTTCAGTTCCCTCTATACTCCCAGATGGCTTTTCACAGCTCAGTATTTATTGAGGTGCAACATAATTTTTCCTTTGAAAATATTAATATTTACCCACACTTCTTTCACTGTGATATTTGAAATAATACAACATCGTTACTTGCTGTGCTTAGAGCAGGAAATAACTATGACAACTCCAATACCATGGCTTGATTAATATTGGATTCTTAATAACAATCTCTACACATAGATTTTTGGTAGCAAGATGAGTCATTTGAGGAGACAGTTGATTCCGAGTGAGCCAATGACTCCATGGCAACTCGGAGAGCAGCACCTGCAGAGGAAGGAGCTGGAGTTGTGTCCTTGGTGCACGTAGGGCCTTGATGCTTTGAAGATCTTTAGTGGGGCTCTCTGTGCTGTTTGTCTGGAGCACTGTGCTGCACTCCAGGCCAGGCCTGGCACAGCCAGAGCTTCACACACAACTTCAAAATAACATGAGCAAACTACTTCTGAAAGGTAAAATATGTGGTAAATGTACAGGTATGAATAGTCTGCAGAAGCTGAAATCAAGAGGCTGCTTTGCTCCAGCACACCTGCTTTGGGTGGCAGAATCCCAAAGGTGACTGCTGGTGGTGAAATTGAGGCAAGGATGCTGTTGAAACCTTAGCGGGATTTCTGCTTAGATGAGGATTGCAGATTTTGGCCCCTATTCAGTAAAACTTGTTTCCCTCTTCACACTGCAGGAGAGCAGAGAGAAGTGTGACAGAGCTTGCTTTACTGCAGAAAGCAGCTAAGGGTAATTCACATCACTTCCTTGTGCATCAGGTCAGTTTTGGACTCACAGAGCCTCCCCATTTCAACAAGACCTTAAAAAAGGCCATCAAAACTGTGCATTTTGCATGGATATGAACAATCATGTGATGTTTAGGTGTTGTTTTGTCTCCAAGTGGCACACTCCAGCACTCTCAGCCCTAGTGCCCACTCCTGCCAGCACTCAGGGTGGTGAGGGGAGAGGCAGAAAGAAGTTTATTGCAGTGGTCATTTATTTCTTTGAACATAGAGACAAAAAGTCAGATCCAATCTTCAGCAGCTTATCTTTATGGTTTGCATTTTATTGAACCCTATTTTACTAATTCCTCCTGATTCCACATTGGCCATTAGGCATAATGTGTTCTCTATTGGAGTACTATTTAATAGGATGCTAATTGATGGCTATCACAGCATAAGAATCAGGGGCCAGTCAGTATTTCAGATGCTGGAAGTCCTAAAGCAATGGGCCATCACTAATGGCAGCATGCTAGAATTAAGAATGTTTATCATCTCTGCCCACCTTCAGTTCCTGAACCCCTCTTGCCTGGTTCAGTACAGGCGAGTTTATGAAGAGCTGTTGTTTGAGTGATGGTGGGTGGGGAAGGTGAATGGTACAAGGTTGTACAAGGCTTGTAGCCGCTTTGAAAGCCATTTCATGACAGGTGGTGCTATGGAGGCTCACTGAGTTTGCTTGTATTTGGCACTCTAAAGCTAGCCAGCACCAGGGTAACAACATGTTCAGCTATTTGTAAACCAAGCAGGGGCCTAAAAAACATTCCACTCACAAGGAAAAAATTGATTTAAAGAGGCTTGGAGTGGAGCTTGAGCATCAATGAACACTGAAGAGCCTTCTTAAACTGACACAATAAATTAGTTCAAAACAGATGACAGCCCAACAGATTACCCACCTCTTAACAAAGGAGGGGCATTCTGGTCCCCTTCACGAAAACATAGATAAAAATTTTGTTCTTCTACTCTAATGAGGCAAGCTCAGATATAAGTCAATAGAGCAATTCATTAACAAATCTAGTGAAATCCCCTGGGTTACCAGTGAGATGACAGTGAAAGTGGATGTGCTGTGAAAACTCTCCTTTGGTAGAGATGTCCATATGCTAAGGGTCAGAGAGCTGAGTGGTTTGCTCTGTTTACTATTCACCATACACATATGGCAGTTAAGGTCACTGTTATCAGACACTTTCTCTGTACACAAAACAAAATTTCCATATGGTCCATGAAAATGGATATGCTTTGCTCCCGTGCAGCTTCCCACGGCTCTCTCTTTGTGCGGCACCGGTTAGAAGTGTAAAAGAAGGGTGCCAGGGGTTACCTCGTCAGTCAATTGCGCTCCCTGCTTTGTGCATCAGTCCAATTTAGGGCAAATCTGCATCACTTTTTTCCCCCTGTCTTTCAGGCACAAATGCTCATGTCAGTCTATTAGAACGTGATAGAAGTACTGATCACTGCCTCTGCATCTAAATCCTTTTGAAACCAGGATGACCTGCTGAAGAGGATTTTGAGTGGAAGGCCCTTCACAAGACTCTTTCAAATCCACATAAATAAAGCCCTTTACTGGCTTAAAATGGCCCCTCAGATTTAGCACTACAGAGCCCCTAAAAAGCACAACACGATTGTCATGGATATTACATGATGGTAACAACAACAGGCCAAGAAGACAAGTCTCCATGCTGAACAAAACTAGGCCAGACTTTTTCATGATTTGGGATACAGATTGCTGACAGCCCTGTAAATAGGCTGTTTAACCCTTTGAAAGTGAATAAAGAGTGGGGAGACAAATGCTTTCTGATAGACTTTGTGTATGTAATGGGTAAAAAAGTATACTGTAGTGTTCTGGGATTTCTGGTGCAAGATTAATACTGAAATATCTGAGTGTAATTACTGCAGACCTTTTGCTCCTGCAAAACCAGCCAAGCTCAGTAACCGATTGCAGGTGAATGTCTTGCACAAAGGAGCTGGAGGGAGGGCTTTTACATTTTCATGTTTGGGTGCAACATAATTCTCTCTCCCTCTCTTTACTATAATTTGGTGCTTCTGAAAAAATAGGAATGATGGGCATGTGTAACCAGCTGATGACATCTCCTCTACCATAATAATATAACAATCTGAAGGGCATCTGGTTTATCTGCAGTTCCTAGTTTATTAATACATTTTTAAGCTCTCTTTCTCCCTAGGAATGCCACTTGATAAAAATCAAATTTTAGGAATCAGTATATTACCCAAGTCCTAAGATGGCAAAAGTGCTGACAAAACCATATCCTAGAAATTAAGAATTATGTATATTGCCTTCAATTTTGCAAAGCTGTTTGTGTTACTACTTGAATGGCTCCCTTGTTACACACAATTTCTGAGGCTTGGCAGCTGCGTGATTTTCATAAATCCAGGTACTACTGTTTCTAACCTCTGACCGTGTTTTAGCTGTGCAGGGCCTTTTTAATTCATTTAACTCACTTTAATTGTCTTTCAGGGGAAGAGCGCTTTCTTTGGCCAGCTTAACTGGCAGAGAAAGCTGCCTGCTTGAGTACTTGCTGCCATTCAAAGAGACCACTCATGAAAATGCATGCTTGTCCTCGTAACTCCTTCAGTAACTGTAATATTTCTCCCTTACTGTTTATGTCAGAGAGTCATTACTGGAAGCTGCTGACATTTTTGACATTCAGTAGCATCAGAGCACATTAGGTGGTCCTTAGATAATTTTTAGACAAAATTTACTTGTATCACATGCTCAGGCCATTACAAGCAACAGAAGTAAAACACTTCGGTGTGAAGATAAATCAGTCAGTGCACTCGTTTTTGTGGACCTTCCTATATTATTCTATAGCTGAACAGTTTTAACCAGGTGGTGCATAATGCATGATACACTGTCTACCCAGGCTGTTCATGCTTGGGTTTTGGCTTTTGTGGAAGATCAATCTCTATTAGGGGATCTATTATCATCACTTATGTTTTACTACAATGAAATAAATAGGCAGCTGCAATTGTTTGGCCTAATAGCTCTTAGTTTGATTGCTAGAAGTAGGAAATCAATGCAGGGTGAAAGGAAGAAACATTTTTAATAACTTACACTCCAGATATGAGATCCCCAAGTTATTACAAATTATAAGGTTAAGACCTCTTGAAAGAATCCTAGCTAGTTAAATATTTAAAACTCCTGGGTGAGAACACATGCACTAATGAGCTTCAGGCTACTAAATACCAGAATCTAGGGGGAGACATCTTGTTTTATATTAGAAAGTATTAGTGAGTATAAACTGGCCATAAGAAGTGTTTAATTAGGAATTTTATTGATATGGGGAAAGCAGAGAGAGAAACAGATTACCAAATCTAGTGTTCATCACTGTTAAAAGCTGGAGTTGTCTGTGCAGGAAGAGAAACAAATGAAAGTAGCCCTGTATCAAATCAGGGGAGACACAGTGTGGTATCCTGACCCTCCCAACATCCCTCTCCACAGCCTTGGGGGGGTTGCTGCATAGCTCAGACTGAATGTGGATGGATCTTCCTACTGAGAATTTCTTTTGACATCCATCAGGTAGCAAGTTGCCTTAGACTTTTGATCAGTATTGTAAATTTAATAATTGCTGTTTGGTGAAAACTATGATGCAAATGCCAGACCAATACACATCTTGCAATTCTTTAACCCCGAACAAGAAGAGAAAGAACATCATAAATCTTTGAATCTCTTCCTTTGTCATATTTTAATTCAGAATTTTAAGATTCTAAGAAACCTGTTAATTGTACCTGGCAATGTTAAGTTTGCTCTCTTAAGAAGAATAGAAAGGTTGCAATTCAGATGGTAAGTGAAGAAGGGAGTCAGGGTTGACAGTAAAAACTGGCTTGACATGATTAAGCACCAGATAATATTAAGTCTTGTCACACAAATATTGTGGGAGAAGAATTGCTGCATTGTGTGCACACATATGTATTTTATGTAAAATAGCCTCGGTCTGTCTTCCCTCTGAAACAGGGAGTGTGAGTGGGTAAACAGCTCATAGCAACAGATGAAAGGCTGACAAAGTTCAGACTCCCAGTTCAAAGGTTTCAGCAGTATGTGAAATGACAATCTCAGGTTATTTGTGTTTCCAAGCTCCTGTGTATTTGAATTGTTTGCTCATCTATGGAAACTCACCATTATCCTATTCCTAGTTGTGTTCATCAGCTGAGTGAGCTGCCTGGCTGCAGACATATCTCATAAGAAAACTTAGTAAAGCCTCATAACACCCTGCCTCTGCCCCCAAGAAGATCATAAATACTTTGTTTTAATTGTTGAGGATAAATTACAGCAACACAAAGCGAGCATCCTGCTCACTCCGTGTGCATCTCCTGCTGCTTGGTCAGCACAGGTCCACTGTTCCATTTTTAAATCAAATTATGCTTGTGATAATATTGTCTTGAGCTTACAGTTGCTGACATGGATATCGACAAAGGCTTATCCAGTATTTTAATAAGAAAACAAAATACAGGAAATACTCTAGAGTTTCCAGGTGGATCATTAACAAGACGCCTTGGAGGGCTGAGACTGCCAGCCAGCACAGGGAATGCATCACAGTTCGTCATACAACTTAAACTTCTTTTGACATCTAGTTATGTCGAAATGTGACTGATCACCTAGGGGTCCAGGCTCCTGTGAGGGAAAAGTTCACTGACAGACAGCGAACGAAGCTGATCTTAAATGAGAATCAAGAGAAAGCAGCATTCCAGCGTCTGACAGTCTGCAGCTGCTACCTGGGTCTGCCTAACGAAGACGAGCCTGCTCTGCTGAACAGTTATATTAGCATCTGTATGCTTCTGTCTCATTATCACACATCTGCCCACCTTTATTCGAATGAAGCTTCTTCTGATCTGACAGCTCAGGCATTGTCAGTGAATAGATATTATGGGAGCCGAGTACAGCAGCTTAGGGTGTTAGCTTTTATTTTCTAAAGACTGTTGTACAGTTTGACAGTATAATGCCACAGAGGTAAAGAAGATAATTAACATATTGGGCAGTTTCTAAACAAAGCTGAGACAGTTATACTGGCAAAAGTGCTGCTGCTGGAGCAGTATTGTTTGCACTCTGGAAACATCAAAGGCTTGCAAGATCTGCTTTTATAAAAAAGAGAACAGGTATGGCATGGTCCCCACACCACAAATAGGAAGTTTTGGGGGGCTGAGCCCACACCTAAAACTGCAAAACCTTTGGTGCTTGAAGAGCCTGTCTTGTGCGTTCAAACCTCTGCTTGCTCAGGCAAATTATCTCTCAGCATTTGAGAAGATGTGAAAAGGTGTGTGTGGAGAGGAGGTTGAGGGTCTTTTTTACTTGAATTTATTTTTACCTCACAGCACAAAGCTAAGTGTTCATTTGAGCTTCATAGAGCTCATATTTGGATGGAGATTTAAGCCTCCAAAGTTAGAGATCACATGTGTGATTTTTCTAGAAATGCCAAAAAAGCATATGACAGAGGTTTTGTCATTTGCTCAGTAATATACTAGAAAGGCTTGTTTAAAAAAAACAAAAAAGCCAACCCACCAACCAAAGGGGGAAATTGACCCCACAATGTAGATAGACTGAGATTAGATGACTGAGGAAAGGGATGTTCATATTCTCTTCTGCGGATCTGAGAAAAAAATGTAGTAGTGCCATGGATTACTACACAGCTTGTCTTCAGTTTTCACCAGGTCTTAGAGTCTGTATAAAATATAGGACAGTGCTGGAAATGAATGGCAACTCGACTTCATAAATAGTTTGGATATGAAGCATTTATGAAAACATAGCCTCTGAAAGTTCTTTACATTTTTGAGAAAAATAGTGAATGGGATACAGTGCAGCAAGATCACCCCTGAAATCACTATCCCTTTGAGCCTTGGTTTATGTTTTAAATGGCGTAAATAATAACCTAGACACCCCCACGCCCCCCCCCAAGCAATGTTGTGGCCAAAAACCAAATCTGCAGCTGGTTTGGATGAGTTGCTCATTTACAGCCAAAACAGTGTTCCCTGTTCCTGTGGCAGTAAGCAGATTTACTCTGCTGAGAATCTAGCCCTAAATTTCTAAGAACTTATGGACTTTCCTCATTTCATTCATGGCTTTCAGTTCACTGCTTTTTCTTTGTTCTTGAGAGCACAGGGTTACACAAGTTAATGTTGAAATTACTGCTATTTTGCAACAACGCATTCAAAGTCATTTCAGCATCTGCGCTGATAAAGTGAGAACAGCTCATCCAGATTGGCCTCCAGGACCTGCACTCACCATTGCAAAGTTTGAATACAGAATTAGATTCGTTTAAAAAAGAGAGGAAAAAAAAATTTTTTAAAAAAGATAAATCCATTGTCATTCATTCCAAAAAGGCATTACAGACTGCCGACGCTGTACAGAAAAATCGGAGATGTTGACCTTTTTATGATAGACTTTCCTGTGCTGTTGCCCTGCTGTCGGAGGTGCCTCCCCCGCAGCCGCGCTCCCCCGCACGCACCCGCACACACGCGCCCGCTCTTCAGCTCTGTGTTATCTCAAATAATTACCCTGCGCTTCTGGCTGTCCCCAGTGACTTCTGCTGCTAAAAAAGCTACTCATTGTCGGTGAGTGAAGAGGGATTTCAAACCTGCTTCTTGTGGCCCAGCAACAGCTCTTAATTAACCACTCAGGTATTGAGCCTCCTCCTCGCCCGGCTCCCATCCATATGGCAGGAACATGTCCACAGCGATAATCACTGAAGGAAATATTGTATCAAAAAAAGGGCTCGCGGAACAGAAAGCTCCTGCAAATTATTTTTAATGATTCTCCTCTTGTGAGCCGGATTATTTGTTATTTCAAGCAGCGCCAGGGAAGGGGGCTGTGCGGGGACATGCCAGCCCTCCTCCGTGCGCCCAGGCAGAGCCGCATCCTCAGCCCGGGCACCCGGGCTACCCCAGCAGGCCCTTCAGGCAGCCTAAAGAGCTTCAGTTCCCTATGATTCTGATAATCCTTTGTTTCTGCTGCGGCTCGCTTTCTACACGCTGGATGTGCATGTTTCCTGTGAGAAAGGCACTTGAAAAAACTTGCAGGCTTGACACAGAGCCACACTTTTTCCTTACCCCATGGTTTATTGTAAAGAAAACAGTGATTCGAGTTTATAAATCTAATTAAAAATGAAGTTGCATTTACATTTTAAAACCTTGCATATACCAGCATACTGTGTCAAAAGATATTATGTATGATTTTACTTTGTGACAGAAACCATTACATTTAAAAATTCATTACAGCAAGGTTAGTTAGACACATGATGGATGCAGCTTTAATCCTGCCATATATTATTACAGTTAAAATGTAAATGATGAAAAATATTTTGTGCTTATCAGCATTTATGTGGAAATGTGTTTTACAGTGATATATGGTGTTATATTTCTATTATTATGATGAGAAAGAATGAAATACAAAAAGACTAAGTGTTTATTAAAACATGGTTACTTGTGATAAAATATTCTTGTTGTACATGACTTTAAACATATTTACCAAGGGCATTTGTCCAAAACAGCTGTGAAATGTGTTTGCTATGCAAATCATTCTTTGTAATTTTTTCCCCTCTGTTATACCGACTATAGCTTTTTAATAGCCTAATGTTTAAGCTATGTAAATATATTTTTATTATTTTTCATTTCAGACATGGGGGGGATGGGGACTGGCTCTGTTTACACACATGCATGTATTCAAATAGATGGAAGCATACATAAAAAGATAGACAGGAAATAGATCCTAGCAAAAATCCTTTTCACATTCTATCTCCTCTCGTTTCAGTCTCTCAAAGCCAACCTTGATCACAGGGAGCAGAGCTCTTTGCCAGCACAGCCCTTGGCAAGTGCTGATCTCTGAGCACACGCGTGGTCCTGCTGCCGGGGATGATTTAACACCTCACACAACTGAGCCCTGAACTCAGCCTTGTTCTGCACCCTCCTCCTCACACATGGGTAGTGCATCGTTGCATGGGAGATTCATGCCCTGGCCAGGGAACTGAATTTTTCATTTTTCCCCAAGGAAGGTGAGTTCTCTGTTGGGCTTGTGCTTTAGAAGGACCCTGCCAAGTAAATCTGTACAGAGTTGTCCTAATTTGAAGGGTAGTGAGTTTTGCGGTCAGTATTGCATGTTGCAAATTCCCAGGTTAAGTTTATAAAGAAATTTTAGTTCAACAGTGACCCTTCTAGAAAAGCTTCTGGCACTAAGGGCCTGGTCTCCACAGGCAAAATCCAGTATAATCTTGAATAGAACAATACAAAGGCGTAAAAGCTATTAAGTGACTTGCCCAGCATCCCACAGGAAGTCTGTGACAGAAAAGAAAATAAAAATCTGAAGGCCCTGAAACTTAGGAATTTAACCATTCTATCTGTGCATTCCCACATGTGCTCTGTGGGAATGTACACTGGATTTTCAGTGCTTTTGGGTTTGCTCTCTTGGTTCTTCCACTGACCCTGGCTGACTGCTGCGTTATTCCAGTATTAATGATGATGACCCAGAAGTTATTGTCTGACACCTCACTTTACCCCAACTTGCCATTGCTTCCACGCTGTTCCCACTATTTATTTTCTCTATGTATCTCCTACAAGTTTGTGCTGTTTGTTTTGTTACTTTCTATGCAGTTGATAATTAAGAAAATAGAGTCGATAAACAAGTAAATTGTGTGGTTTCCATATTGTTCCTGTAATTCCTTCAGTTTATATTTCTATCTCTTAGAAAAGAAATTCACTTGAGTTTGGCATGATGCAGTGATCAGGCTGAGATTGCTTCTAGTTATATTATGCTGAGCCCATTTTTAACAAGTGAAATATGCTTCCTAAAAAAAAGGAAGAAAAAAATCAAAATATTTATGATCAAGAGCATATATGTCCCTCAGTCCTCAATGCCTGTCTTTTAATATGAACAGAAGCAGGAGACCTGGTGCTTGTAGTTCACTAAAGTGGCTATTTCCTTATAACCTTCCTCCTGTAACAATGTTTATTCAGTTATCAGGGAAGAAATGTCATTTGTCCGTGCAGCTACAATTACCCAATTTGTTGTATAAATTATTACTTTTTTTTCTCATCTCATGTTGATGACAGAATCATTTAATAGACTTTCAGTTGCTCAAGCTTGAAAATTGGTTCCACATTCTCTCTTTTTTTTACTTTTCCTCCCTAGGGTGAGTGTAACGTGGTCTAAATACAATTTCCATCCCCCCTCCCTTTCTTTTTTTAAAACATCTGCTTGTATGAGGATGTTGTTGTGTACATTAGCACCGTACAGTTTAGCACCCTTTAGGACTACCTTCATCTCTCGGCTTCCTCATTCCCGGGGCCAATCATAATATATCAGGAACTGTAGATATTTCCTATCTCAGCACTCTCCATAACTCTTCTGCTCAGCTGTCTGAAGCTGTTTTCTTTAGGAAGTCCAAAGCAAGGGGGGCTGGCTGACCTGGCAGCAGTCCTATTTATAAGAATAAACCTTCTTCCCCACACACCTTTGGAGCTTTGTCATGCAGGGGTCACATCCGTTTAAATTAACCGCTACCGCGCCCGTGGCGGAACACGGACACCTAACCTTTACTGTCCCCTCTACCCTTTTGTTTGAAGTTATCCAACACAGTCAGATGATTTTCTCCAAAGCTGAGGTTACAGGATTTGCAACTGTGGCTTTGCCACGTAGTTCATTAGGAAGGGAAAAACCAGCTATTGTCACATGTACTGGATTTGTGTGTGTGTGTGACATGTTTATTTGTTTATTTAAAATAAACATTTGCTTTTAAATTTTTCCTCCCCTGCTGTTGCTGCTGAGATAAATGCCAGTCAGGCTTGTTTACTTAGTATAGGACTTACTGTGTGGTTGGAGGGAAAAATGATGTATGGAGCAGCCATCTCATTCCCAGTCTGTGCTCGAAGGGCTTTTCTTAGAATGATGCCATTGCTGCTTCCGTGACGCTGGAGATGTCACAGAGTTACCATCTGCCCACTCATGACTCAACTGGTTGCCTATGAAATCTATTTATTTTAGTTTTAAGCCTAAGAATATTTGCTGAAAGCGGGATTATCACTTTGTAGACCACCAACAGCTGTTGAAAAGCAGGGCATAAAACTTTGTTTATGTCTTTAATAACCCACTTAATGACGGAGCAAGCACATTATTCATAATAAAATAGGCTGGCATAATCTTACTCCAGTGCATGGTGTCAGGGAATTAAGAAACATCTGCTATGCCATAAAATAACATTGTATATACTAAGTACATTAAAAACATGTGTACACACATATGTATATTATATACATTATTTAAAATGTCTCAGTGGAATTCTACTCTTTTTAATTACATTTAACAAACAGTGAAATGGTTGAATGAGGGTATTTTTGCTTCTGAATCTAAATTTTATATGAAGTTGGAGTGTGTGGCAATAGTGGAAAGGGACAGGATATTTACAGTGTATTTAAGACATAAAGGCAAAGTTTCAAGTTTTGAAATTGGGGTTCAAAATCTTTTTAGCCTACAAATAAGTAACCTAATTTTCTGAACCACAAAACATTTGTGGGTTCTTAACCTGATGAGAGTGTTGGTTGCTCAGCAACTCTGAAAAACCAGGCCAGTGTTTCAGTGCCTAAATGCAGATTTTTATTTACAACTAAGGCATCTGAATTTACAGCTATTATCCATAGCAGTTCTAGGCATTGCTCCTGCCCCCAGAATGGAAACCCCACTGTGCTTCTGCTGCACATGCACAGGGAGTCACTGCCTCTGCTTGGAGAACTTGGAGCCAAAGAGCCCAACTCTTCCTGGAGGCAGAGAATCCTTGCTGGGGAATCCTTCCCCCTGCAAGAGGCTGAGCATCGTGGCTCCCAACCAGCAAAGCATGTAAACATGTCTTTAAATTTAAGCGTGTGAGATGTAAGTGGAACTACTTGCATCTTAAAATTAAATACATGTTTCACTAGATCAGGCCAGATGGTTTTACATGCTCAAAAGTGACATTTACAAGGTCACATAGGAAATGTTTGACAGAGCTAGGAACCGAAACCAGATCTCCCAAGTGCCAACCTCGTGCCTTAATTCTGCACCCATCCTTTTAGTTTTTGTTTTTGGTGGTTTTTTGGGGTTTTTTTTCTTTTTTGTTTTTTTGTTTTTTTTTTTTGTGATGACATATTTCTCTTAAGGCAAACAAAAAATGGGAAAAATAAATAATCCAATAAGGAGAAAATTAACTTCTGGGGTTTTGCATATATAACTGTTTTGGCTTTTCTTTTTCCAAAAAAAGTGCCACTGTTTCAGAGATTAGCACTTTAAGCTTTCCAGAAAAGCATATATTTTTATTCACTTAAAAAAAAATTTCTTCTATCTTTCAAAAATGTAAGCAATCTGTTTTCATTTCGTAGGTGGCCAACCAAATAAAAAAAGTTGTAAGTTAATAAAATTTCTATACAGATTTATATGAACTGAGTGAACTCCCCCAGTATGTTAATCTGTTGGAAAATAGCTGCTGTGGTACTGGAATAACTCAACGTCACACAGCAAGGCACACTAACAGTAGTTCTCTCATTGACGTTTTCCCCACAAGTGCCAAAGTAAACATGGGAAACTACTATGGGGAAAAAGCCCAATGAACTACTGAAATAGCAACTGTGATAAATTGAAGGCAATTTCTTCAGATTCACCTAAATCTCTGATTTCACTAATGTGTATATTTTTCTTGGTAGTCCTATCCTTGCGAGTTATCTCTAATGCATTTGTCTGTCTCTTTCTAGCTCTGGTCTTGGCATACAACTACATTCTTTGCAATCTCTCATTCTGCCTCAGGTTTGAGTGACTTTAGCCTTTCTGTCCTTCTCTAACTCACATCCAGACCTCAGCACCATGAGAAAGTACTCTAGATTAAATACTTTTTTCTAATTAATATTTATTGACTGAAGTCTTATTCTGTGTATCAAAAGGAAGGAATCAACATTCTTATCTTCACATAGGACCCTCCTATTACACCAGCAAAATGCAAAAAGGTAAAATGAGCATGGCAGAGTAGGTTTTATGTAGTGAACTCTTTTTTTGGCTGGCACAGTTCTGTATTTCACTTTTGGATTTAACTGACTTCTATTCAAAGAATTTGCATATCAGTGACCAGTTTGCAGAAACTCTTTCTTTTCTAATTTGTATAAAATTGAAGGAAATCGAAATGTAGAATCTTCCCCAAAAAAATCCTCTAACTTGTTGTGCTGGTTTCTCCTTCAGCAAAGACCAACTTGTCTTGTTATGAGCATTAAGGATCCCTGCTGAGCAGCATAGTACAGCTCCCTGTCAAGGTGTGCTTAACATCAGCTTCCCACTCTTCAGGACAGACACACATCTTCACTTGTCAGGGGAACAGGAACCAAGCTGTTAATAAGGTATGTATCTGTGTTTCTCTAGAGTTTCATTGTTGTTTGTTTTGGTTTGGTTTCTTTTAACTGAACCTGAGCTACACTATATATGGGACTAGAGCAATTGTCCTGTCTAGGGAAGGCATTGCTCCTTCTCCACCAGCAGCAGACACTCATGAAAGAGGCCAGGAAAGGGTGTCTAGGTGCTGCTTCTTCTATAGCACAACTTTCCAGCTTCTTGTACCCAGCAGCTCCAATTTACTGAGTCAGGGCTTGTATCCTGATTATTTTTTATAGTCTCTGATAGATTTTACCTCACCTTCCGATCCATGACTTTGCATAATCAGTTTTTAAGGCCATGGAAAGTTTTCATATCCACAACATCCAGGGGCATTTAATTCCACAATTTCACTCCATGTTATGTGAACATGCACTGAGTTCTTACATTCTTGTTCCAAATAATTATTTCCATGACACTCTTGATCTTATAAACCTTTGCTGTACCCACTTTTTGTCATCTGCACTTTCTTCAGGCTGCAGAACCAATCATGTGTATAGGTGCTACTCAGAAGCAGTCCCATATCTTTAAAATGTGCCAAATCTCTACTGGTAACTTAATAAATAGCATTTACTTTTGGGTTAAAAGGGGCACGTATTACTACCCTCAGTGGTACACAATACAAGCCTGAGAAATACCAGTCAAAGCAAAAATATAAAAAGCAGATCAAAATCCAACACCCTTCAAATGGTAGGGAATACAGAGCTGAGACAAAGGTACAAAGTGTCTCCCTGAATTCCCCATGTAGAGGAATCCCCAAAAACTCAGAAAATGGCTATAGAGGGTTCCCTTCCCATGTGTTCCCCTGTCTGGTAAATTGGGTTCAAGGCTCTTTAAATATCATTTGGAGAAAATCTTGGGAGTAAAATCAAGATCTAAATATTCAATCAATCACACAAGTGGTTGAATTGCAAACTTTAAAATATTAACATGCTTAATTTCATGTGGTTCTAGCCAGCTCCTTTATTTGGGGGCCCCCTGTTTCCTGTGTACTGGGAGAACTGGAAAGCTAATGCCAGTGAAAGCACCTATCACAGCTTATTACAGAGGGTAAACAGCCAACGTTATTAGTAGATGAGCAGGAAAGGTAGATCAATATAAGGAAATACTGCTTTCATTCACTATTCCCTTTGTCACTGCCAGACCTCAGAATTTTTCAGTTCATTGATGTCAGAAAGGATTTACTTCCCTGCCCAAGGAGCTGGGGCCAGATTATTCCCAGGCTGCTGCAGATACTGATCAGCATGTAAGCTGGCTTGGGCAGCTGGGTAAGAAAATAAAATTTAAGTTCACAGCAACTTAAATACTGCTTGGGTTTATAATGTCCACATTGGTATTAGGCAGCTTGGCAACAGAAGTGGCCAAAATATATTTCCTTTCACAGCCATGCCTGGTGAATACACCAGTCTGGTTAGACAGAGGGGTGTAGTGTTTTCATTAGCTGAGTGAACACCTAGCTCAGGCCAAGTCTGGAAACATTTTATTCACAGGGCTGCTCAGGGGTTAAACTCTGTTTAACATATTCACTCCCCTTCTAACATGCCATTATTTCATTTGCCGACCAGCTTCCTACCCAGCAGCACCTAGAGCCTGTCCTTGCATACCCCCATGCTCTTATGCCCTCATCGAGCTGTGGTTTACACCACACACACCTTCTCATCACTGTTATCACCGATGGTTTCCTCAATGGAAGTAATCATTCACATTATAGCTGTTGCCAAAACCCTCTGGCACCAGAAGCGCTCTTGGAATGGAAGCCTGAAGGCATGCGAGAGCCTGAGCAGCTGTAACAGCAGCCCAGCCAGTCAGAGCTGGGGCTGAACCGCATCGGGAAAAGGCACAAGACTTCCCTGAGACAAATTACACCTTGCTTTATGTGCACATGTAGAGTCATTTTGTGTTCAGTATCAACCAGAGGTAGGTACCTGGGTCTGCTGCATCCTTGCAGACAGGTTCAGGTGTGTGCCAGCACATCTTTAAATGTATTTATACATAGGAGTCCCTATGTGTGTGTGTGTGTGTGT